>PVIH01003575.1:95254-121006 GCA_004025045.1 Sigmodon hispidus
TTTTTTTTTTTTTTTTTTTTTTTTTTTTTTTTTTTTTTTTTTTTTTTTTTTTTTTTTTTTAATTGACTGTGTCCTTGGCCTTACAGAAGCCTCTCAATTTCAGGAGATCCCACTTATTGATTGTTGTACTTAGTGTCTGCACTACCAGTGTTATTTTTAGGTGGTGGTCACCAGTGCCAACGTGATGGAGGGCATTTTCCACTCTCTTTTCTATCAAGTTCAATGTAGCTGGGTTTATGGTGAGGTTTTTTATCTACTTGGATTTAAATTTTGTGCACAGTGATAGGTTTGCATCTATTTTCATTTTTCTATACACTACCATCCAGTTATGACAATACTATTTGTTGAAGATACCGTCTTTCTTCCATTGAGTATTTTTGGCTTCTTTGTGAAAAATCAAGTTTTCATAGGTGTGTGGGTTAATGTCTGGGCCTTCAATTCAATTCCATTGATCCACAAGTCTGTTTTTATGTCAGTACCCAGCTGTTTTTATTACTGTGGCTCTATAGTATAACTTGAAGTTGGGGATGGTTAAGCCTCCTGAAGTTCTTTTGTTGAGCAAAATTATTTTGGCAATCCTGACTTTACTATTATTCCAAATAAAATTCAGTATTGTTCTTTCCATGTCTGTAAATAATTGTGTTGGGATTTTGATGGGAAGTACATTGAATCTGTAGATTGCCTTTGGTAAGTTTACCATTTTTCACTATGTTGGTCTCACATATCCAGAAACATGGGAGATATTTCCATTTTCTTATATCCTCTTCACTTTCTTTATTCAAAGATTTAAAAAATTTTATCAAACAGATCTGATACTTGTTTGGGTATAGTTACACCCAGGAATTTAATGCTATTTGTAGGTATTATAAAAGGTGATGTTTCCCTTATTTCTTTTTCAGCCCTTTTATCTTTAGTGTATAGGAGGGCTTATGATTTCTTTGAGTTAATCTTGTATCCTGCTACATTGTTAAAGGTGTTTATCAGCTGTAGAAATTCCCTGGTAGAATTACAATCATGTCATCTACAAATATATTATGACTTCTTCCTTTCTAATTTGTATCCCTTTAATTTCCTTTCATTCTTTTATTGCTTTAGCAAAAACTTTGAGAATTATGTTGAATAGATAAGGGGAGAGGGGACTGCCTTGCGTAGTTCCTGATTTTAGTGGGATTGCTTTGAGTTTTTCTCCATTTAGTTTCATTTTGGCCGTTAGTGTGTTGTAAATCGCCTTTATCATATTTAGGTATTTTCCCTATCTTTCCAGGTCTTTTATCATAAAGGTGTGTTGGATTTTGTTAAAGGCATTTTCAGTCTCTAAGGAAATGATCATGTGTTTTTTCCTTTAGTTTGTTTTTATCTTTTTACTGCTCTTGTAGAGAGTTCAGTAACACCTATATCAAATATTCACAGCTACCTTCAACTTCAGCTCCTAGGGCACTAGTGCTTTCTGTAGCCTCCAAGCACATGTATATGCATGCACACACCCACACGTAGTCAAGTATGTATACATAAAAATTTATTTAATCTTAAAATAAAATATAAAAAGCTCTTCAAAAGATTTATACAAGTAAAATAATGAAGATACAGTAATTCTAACCAGAGAAATAAATCATCAGCAAGATAAAATTGTATTTGAATGCCCAGAAAGAAGAACACAAAATCTTACTAAGAGAAATAAGGTAGGGAGCATTTGGGGATTTAGTTCAGTGGTCAAGCTCTTACCTAGCATTGGAAAAAATAAATAAATATATAAAAATGATGTGGTCTATAGCTAGTTGGTGCAGAGATACTCCAAATGTAAAGGCAGTTTTGAAAATCCTCAAGACAAGACAAAAGATACAAATAGAAATTATAAACTCAATGACTATTTGTTAGTATGTCACTCTGAAACAATTAGGTCTACATTTAAATTTAAGGGAAACAAGCAGCTGTTTACTTTTATCTGAGGTTTTGTCCTGTGAAATGTGGACTCTTAACTCATATAAGTAAGAGAGTTTAGGAAGACAAGAATTGGCTCAAGTATATGCAGCTTCCAACAAAGATAGAGAAATGGAATGAGAAAATAGGAAATCTGCTTTGCCATTGTTAGCCTACTCAGAGGATTACATAGTTGATGCAAAATTTAAGACAGTAGAGGGCTACCTATCCTGTCTTAGAAACCTAGAAAGAAGATATACTTACTCTATCCCACATCAGAAAGAGTTTGTACACTGGGAAAAGTACAATGTACTTTTGGATTATAATCTCTCAGTAAAGAACTTTAATTCATTGAACACATATACTGAACAAAATAAGAATATAACAATCATATCATCTGCAAATATAGTTTTACTTCTTTTTTTCTAATTTATATCTCCTTAATCTCCTTTCATTCTCTTACTGCTTTCCTACATGGAAACTACTGCAGCTGATAAACATCTTCAGCAATATAGCAGGCTACAAGATTAACTAAAAAACTCAAAAAATCAATAGCCCTCCTATTTACTAGGAATAAAAGGGATGAGAAAGAAATAAGAGAACATCACCCTTTAAAATAGCTACAAATAGCATTAAATATCTTGGGCGCAAATCGAACCAAAAAATTAGCAGATCTGTTTCACAAAAACTTTAAATCACTGAAAAAAAGAAATTGAAGAGTATATCAGAAAATGAAAAGATCTCTCATGCTCCTGGATAGGTAGAATCAACATAGTAAAAATCACAATCTTACCAAAAGCAGTCTACATATTTAATGCAATTCCCATCAAAGTCCCAACACAATTTTTTACCGACCTTGAAAGAACAATACTCCGCTTCATATGGAATAACAGGAAAGTCAAGATTGCCAAAACAATCTTGTTCAGCAAAGAACTTCAGGAAGAATCACCATCCCTGACTTGAAGTTATACTGTAGAGCTACAGTAATGAAAACAGCCTGGTACTGGCATAAAAAAGACTTGTGGATCAATGAAATTGAATTGCAGTCCCCAACCTTAACCCATACACCTATGAACACCTGATTTTTACAAGACAGCCAAAAATATTTAATGGAAAAAAGATAGTTATTTTTAACAAATGGTATTGGTATAACTGGATGTAGTATGTAGGAGGGTGCAAATAAATCCAAGATTATCACCCTGCACAAAACTCAAATCCAAGTAGATCAAAGACCTCAACATAAACCCAGATACATTGAACTTGATAGAAAAGAATGCAGGAAAAGCCCTCCAATTCACTGGCACAGGTGACAACTTTCTAAATATAGCACCGTAGCACAGACACTAAGAACAATAAATGGGACGTCATGAAACTATGAAGTTCTGTAAGACAAAGGACACAGTCAATAAGACAAAATGACACCTTATAGAATGGGAAAAGATTTTCACCAACCCTACAACTGACATACATAGGACTGATCTCTAAAATATATAGAGAACTCAAGAAACTAGAGCCCAAATCCCTAAATAACCCAATTTTAAAAAAATGGGGTTCAGAACTAAAAAGGAAATTCTCAGGAGAAGAATTACAAATGGCTGAAAGGTACTTGAAAAATTGTTCAACATCCTTTAGCCATCAGAGAAATGCAAATCAAAATAACTTTATGATACCACCTTACAACTGTCAGAATGGCTAAGATAAAAAATACAGAGGACAGCCTATGCTGGAGAGAATGCAGAGCAAGGGGAACACTTCTCCATTGTCAGTGGGAGTGCCACTCTGGAATGCAGTACCACAATTTTAAAAAACTGTTCTTTTTTATAAGATTCCTTTACCTACCAAGTGTTTAAGCATTAAGAGACTGTTACACTGGAACATCTTTAAACCATAGCCACTCGTTTCAATTGCTAGTGAATAAGCTAGTAAATCTGATGACAGATAGATGGAAAACCTATTAATAATTCTCATGGCCAAAAGTTTTTGCTATTATATTAAAAGTCAATATGAAAATAACAAAGTCTATATTTTTGTCAAGCAAATAATGTCATGCACAAGCTTAAAAAGTGAAAT
This sequence comes from Sigmodon hispidus, assembly GCA_004025045.1. Classification (NCBI taxonomy): domain Eukaryota; kingdom Metazoa; phylum Chordata; class Mammalia; order Rodentia; family Cricetidae; genus Sigmodon; species Sigmodon hispidus. The sequence goes on from PVIH01003575.1 coordinate 99,242, forward strand.
AAAAGCAATTCATTTTATTATAAAAATCTTATTTCTAGACTAATTTATTTTTGGAAGAAATAGTTATTCCAATTTAGCCTAGACTAAGGAGAAAATAAATATTTGTTGAGAATTAATTATGATATCATATTTCATGTTGAATAAGACAATAGAATTGTTGCAATTTGTATGTGCATTTTTAGTTCTAAGTATTTTCATAAGAATATTATAACAGGGCTACTGATTTCTTTGAGTTAATCTTGTATCCTGCTATGTTGCTGAAGGTGTTTATCAGCTGTAGAATTTCCCCGGTAGAATTCTGCGGGTCACTTATGTATACAATCATATGATCTGCAAATAGAGATAGTTTCACTTCTTCTTTTCCAATTTGTATCCCCTTAATCTCCTTTCATTCTCTTATTGTTATAGCTAAAACTTCGAGAGCTATATTGAATAGATAAGTGGAGATAGGACATCCTTGTCTAGTTCCTGATTATAGTGGGATTGCTCTGAGTTTTTCACCATTAATTTTGATGTTGGTTGTTGGCTTCTTGTAAATCACCTTTATTATATTTAGGTATTTTCCCTGTTTTCTTGATCTCTCCAGGGCTTTTATCATAAAGGAGTGTTGGATTTTGTTAACAGCTTATTCAGCATCTAAGGATATGATCATGTGGTTTTTTTTCCTATAACACTAAAGGAAATTGAAGCTGTCATTAAAAGCCTCCCAAGTAAAAAAAGCCCAGGTCTAGATGGTTTCAGTGAAGAATTCTACCAGACATTCAAAGAAGAACTACTACCATTACTCCTCAAACTATTTCACACAGTAGAATTTGAAGGAATATTGTCAAATTCCTTTTATGAGGCCACAATAACCCTAATACCCAAGCCACTCAAAGACATAACAAAGAAGGAGAACTACAGACCAATTTCCCTCATGAATATTGACGCTAAAATTCTCAGATATTGGTGAAACTCTTAGACAAAAGACTTAAAAGAATGTCAGAGACACATACAAGTTTGTATAGCAAATAAATGCTCAATGAAATTACTCATTTCATTAAATTAAATCAAAACTGAATTCACCATGTAATACTAGAATAGAATTTATTCACTAGGATACCAGCATAAGTACCCAATCATACAACTAACAATCATGTTCACGAAGGTTAAATAGATGTAGTATATATTAAAATATATTAAATTCATGCAAATAAAATGTTAAATGAGATAAAATGTGTATTTTCTGTTGCAATAGGATATAGCCCATCAGTACAAATAATCTAGTATTTCTATGAATTTACAATAACCATATTAAGGAACATTTTAATCAGCAGACAGAGTAGATACTCCTTCACTTATTGTGCCATAGCAAAAAATTGCATCTTTTATGAATAATTGGGTATATGCTTATGTCTGTCAATTCTGTATGCAGCCACATGAGAACTTAAGAAGACCACACTGTGTCTAGATGTGGGTGTCAACCTCAATGTTCATTCATTCTCAAAGTTGTCTATGCTGTGCATATACAGCAAATTCTGTTTGTATATTATAATTTAATGCATAGTCAAATTTTATTGTAACTTCTAAAACTTTTACTCATATACTCTGCATTTGATATGCTCTTACAGATTCTGAAGCTGTCACCTCAACACCAATCCTCTAAGTACTAATGAGAGCTATCAGTTCACATTTAAGTTTCAAAATGCCTATTCTTCTTGCTGAATATTCAAGTACATTTAAGTTTTCTTCTGAAGAGAACCTTTAGTTCACTAATCATGTGCAAACTATCTCAGTTTGTAAGTATTTATATTTATATTATAATGTAATGATCATAATAAATGATGTTTAGAATGGATAGTTAACCCAATGTCATTTCAAATTACTTTCTGTCTTTCTACATTATCTTTTCATTTTATGAAAAATACTTTACTTTTGACAGAGCCGTGGTCGACTAGCAAGCACTTTGTATCTTATCCTCATAAATAGAGCATATGAGATCGGCCATTTCTCATCATAAATGGGGAAGAATATGTTTGCATAGTTTATTTGGTTTAGGACAAATAGTTGTGTGCCTGTTTCAATTAAAACTGTGTTTCAGATTTACAATTATACAACAATTATCTGTCATCTTTATCATCCTGCCAATTATTCATTAAGACAGCTTATTTTAAAGAGAAAAGTATAATTTTCAGGTCCTGCTTCTGTTGCTGTTCTGTAGGAAAGGACTTCAAATGTACAGGATTGTAAGAAGAACATTCTTTATAAGGGTTTTATGGCAAGGATGCTGGGTGAGTAAGTATCACTCTCTACCTATTACTTGTATTAAGTATTAAAGTGATACTACCCCTGGTCAGTCATTTCCCCAGGTGGTGAGCATAGTGCTTCTTTGTGTTCATCTCATTCCTTATTAGTTTGTCCTGTCTGACAGTGGACAAAGCTCATTAAGTAGGATTCCATTTCACAGAACTGTGTCATGAATTTAAGGAAAGTAATTATCTAAACATTGCTGGTCATATTTACTAGCGTGTATTGCTCCTGTTTTTAAGAGTTCTTATCTATCTAGGATGCCTATAAGCCTAAGAAATTTTTAAAATATCTAGAAATATTTATTGAATGTCCTTATGTGAATTTCTCAAATCTAACTTATTAATTTAACACAAATACATATAGTGTGAAATAATTTAAATAAATTTTAGACATTTTTCTTTTATTTTTGAGAAAGTAACTTTTATCAGTGTCCCCTCCCATTTCCTCCCTCCAAATTCTCCCATCTACTGTTTCTTGCTCTCTTTCAAGTTAATGGCCTGTTTTTGTATTATTTGCAATTATACAAGCCCCGCCCCCCCCACATCTGTAGGGCTAGCTTTTCTCTTATTTCTGCCCTAGGCTTTCCTCCACAGATTCTGAGCTCTCCTGGCTTTTGTGATGTTTTCTTTGGTATTCTGTTACTATAGTCTTAACAGTATGTGTCCTAGTGTATAACTGATGCTCACCCAAGGCTCAGAGCCAAGGGAGAACAAAGAGAGGAAAGCTAGAACATCAAGTGCCACCAGTTTTTCTGTGGTGAGTTCAGTGTTCCCTTCAATTTGCTTTCTTTTAGGGGTCTCCAAGCAGCTTTTTGTTGTTTTCTTTTGTTATTTACTCAAATTTAGTGGACGATATTTGAGTTCTCCTGGCTTGGGCTGTTGTGGCAGAAGCAGGTTTATTTTGCATGTTATATTTCTGAAAAGTTCATATCCCCTTTCTACAGTGAGGGATTGAGAGAGATTCCATTTGAACCATGAAACCCAGGGACTGTACCACACTATGTGGTATATTTGACTACACTTGGCATGGTGTATGTTACAGTACTATATTCAGCACTAACCAGAATCCACATGGTCGTTAATAGGCACTGATCAAGTTAGTGTGCCTCATGGCTGCCCAACTGCTTGGCAAAATGTGTGATGGTAAAATCAACTTTTGTGTTTGCTATTTTGGATTACTCTTTTTTTAATGTGAGCAGCTGCTCTTTTTTTTTTCCTTAAGATTGAACAACCACACTTGTCTAAGAAAGCTGCAGGATTTAAACAACAACAACAAAAGGTTCCTGTTACAGTAAACATTTATAAATGGATAACACCACAACTCTGTCCAGAATACTTTTCCTCTAGATCATCCCTTTGATTAACAGATTGTTTCAGTCAAATTAGCATGCTATTTAATAAGTTACTAATAAGTGGAGAAGATTGTGGAAGTAGTTATTAAAATAGCATGTGATCTTTGAACAGTGATTCTGCTACTCCAATGTAAAAGAATGAATGATTAGATTTCATCAAAACTATTTTCTAGTTCACTTGCCGATGGTGGTTATCTGGCATCCTATCTATAGATCCTGTTGTTAAACTCTGTGAGCCAGCAAAATATTTTAAAAACACTGCAGCCAAGGTTAGCATTAATTGAATTATTCATTTTCATTTCCAGGCTGAAGGGAGAAAATAATGACATCAATAAAGACAGGAAATGGTGCTATTTGAGTCTTTCTTTGAAGATCATGCTGTGCATCTTGTAACCGTTTTCATACCAAGTCTTACTTATTTATACTTTATATTTCCTGTGCTGGCCATGTGTACTTGGAATTGATTTTAGCCTAATGTTACAAAACATTTCTCATTGAGCGAACTTTCATCTTTATGCCCCTGTTAGTATCTTCAAGTATATGATCTAAAACTGAATCTCCCATGAACAAAAATTTATAACTTTGTAAAAATAAAGTTACATGGAATATTTTGGCAAAATTAAGGTATTAACATTTTTCTGCGAACCAATTTTATTTTTACCTATGACTATTCAGCATATGAATTGACTAATAATCACAAATAAAGTCATATCTATGATGATTAGGATGCTTTTAAAATTTTAAATATTCTAATTTCATTGCATAGTTATTCTTTTATGTCATAATAATTCAACAAAATGAACAAATAAAATTATTAACAGTTATGTTTTCTTTTATAGAAAAGTAACCATAACTGAATTCTTATTGTACTCTGCCAATTTGGCTTTAGAAATCTTTTATAGTGGCTCTGCTTATAAAGCTTGTAAGTCCAAGACCCAGGTGTTGGTGTGGCAGTTTCCATCTGATACCGTAAGGGAGAAATGCCTCACATTCTTTTTCAGTACCCATTGATTGATTGTCTGTGAGGGAAGTGATTGGCCAAGAGGGTGCATAGCTCTTGACTCTGCAGTGACCTTCAGAAAGTGATCACCTTGCATGTATATCCCTGAGTTCATAGTTTCTTTCACAAGATGTTGCTTATCTTGACTGAAGTTCCATATCAGTGATCTCAGTGTAATTTGATGATCTCTGTAAAAAGTTTCTACTGTACAATAAAGAAACATTCAGAAGTCATGGGGATTAGGATCTTTAGAGTCAGCCCCTTCCAACCAGAAAATGTAACTCTAACTTAATTATATTTTAAAATTCAAGTCCAAATAAAAAAAATGTGGTTTAGATATTTACTTCTTAATAATTTCCATGCTATTATATTATTATAAAATTTCTAATACTATATCAGTCTTTATATTTTAATTCTTACTTTTTAAAAAAGGAAATAATTTTTCTGAGAATTTAATAAATAAAACTATTCAGTATTGTAAGAACTAGTCACAGTATGGGGATGATTTATTTATTATCTCTTTCTTTCAGCTAACAAATACCTCTGAGTATGCCAGGAAAACATACTGTGGTTGAATTAATTAAGAAGTAAATGTTCTCTTTGCAAAATAGAAAGCTTTTTTCTCAGAAGATTTCCTCTTCATTCTGACCAAACTTTGATATTTTGAATGGTTGGGATTACTCAATAACAGTCTCTTTAAATTGAAATCATCAAAGGGGATCAATGAAATTGATGATTTGAAGACAGTAAAACATTATTAGAAGTCAGATATTTGCTGTGGTTTGAGCTAACTGCTATCCTTATTCTCACTGTGAATTGTGCTGTGGTAAAGACTGCTTTGCAGGCCTGTTGTTCTGTACAGCATGGCTTAGGGGAACATCGCAGGGAGAGATGGACCTTGTGAGGGGATCTCACTAACAGGTTCATGTTATACTGTTGAGGAGGACTTCTTTGTTCACTAGAAAGAGTTAGAGTGGAACTGTTGGCTCTGAGTTCTATCTTTAGATCTTTTAGAAGCCATCAAAGTGTTCTCTTCAGTGCCTTAACAAATTTATATTTCTCTCAGTAGTATACAAGAGTACTTTTATCCACATTTTAAACAGGATACTTTACAATAACAACTAATTTTATCCATATGTGCAATTGTACTTATAAACTGCTTTCCTTGTGTCTATTTTATTCATGCTATAATTATCCCTTGTAAATTATATGCTCTTTTCTAAATTGATACAGTTATAGTTTACTATTTAAGCATCTGTACTAGCCTTAAAGTGACTTGCAGAATATTCTTATATAAATATATTATCTTTATTGCAATGAGTTTATTTTTTGTACAGTCACATTTTAGTTATTTGTGTTAAATTTAACATGTCTAAAGATAGTGACCTAATGATTTTTATTAAGAATCCAAGGAAACAAAAGCAAAGTGAACTCAAATAGATGGGAGGAAGAAAAATAAAAGAGATAAGGCAGAAATCAAAGAGCCAAATCAGATGGATTTAGTGAAGCCAAAAGTGCCTAGTTGAAAAAGAACCAAAAAATTTACACATCACTCAGAAAAATTGACCAAACCATAAAAGGAGAAGACACAAATCAATAATATCATAAATAAAAGACAAAGGTTATCACAACAAGGATAATGCCTCTAATATCCTTCTAAAAATAGTTTAGACTTCAAGGGAATGTATTTATATTTAGGTATATTGAGCTTTTGTTTAGCATTCAGTTTGTCATGTTGTTGGCTAAAGTAACGGTGTTTTCTTTCTTTAGTTAGTTTTTCTTTTTTTTTTTTTTAACAAGGTTTTTGCCTATCAAGGAAATCAAATTGTCCTTGAGGTATCCAGAAGTTTATTATCAGCTTTCATTATTCAGTCATGTTCAACTCATTTGAAAATTCATTTATTATCTCATAACTCTCATCAATTACCTCAAAATATTTGCTTGTATATTGCTAAAGTTTATATCTATATAATTTTATTTTAAACCTAATATTATGGATAATTATTTAGGAGTAGAAACAATACTAAAATATAATATAAATCATTAGAAGGTCTCATATTATCCTGGGTAGTTGCTAAGTACTTTTGATGAAGCTAAGCTTAATTCAAAGCCCTAACAGAAAGATAAGCAGGGGATGTACTCACCCATTAGTGGACCTCAAACAAAAAGCAAAGCATACCCAAGCTGCAAACTACAACCACTGAACAGCTTGGGATCTGAAACACCTTGGACCAGCACCTTGGAGCCTATTCCCTCCAGAGGAACACCTGACCCAGTCTTGATGTTGGGATGAGGAAAGTGGATCTGCCTGGAGTGGATGCTGAACTAAGCCACCTTGGGAGCTTGGGACCTCCTGTCCTTGCTGGGGAGGAGATAAACTGATGGGTAGAAGAGAGAGTAACTTTGAGGAGCGGGAGGGGGAAGGGAGTTTGAACAAGGGGATACATGGATAAAAAATGAGACTTTATTCATAATAAAATGAAGAAAAAAAAAGCCCTAACAAATCCAGATTTCTCCTCTTTTCCATCTACACAGAACTGTGATTAACCTCTGAGAGATAACTATGATTTTGTGAATTTATTTGGTGGTGAAACCAATTAGCATTTCTTTGATTAAACCTGTAGCAATTTTTCTTTATTCTCACAGTTTTGCCAAGACCTCTATGCCAGTGCAGACCAAAGTCTCTCCTACTCATTTAAAATTAAAATACGAATTAGAAACATTAATTCTGGAAGCCAATGGAAAATACAGAAAAAGAATAATTTTAATTTTTGCATGTCTGAAACCAATGTCTAGAGAGTTGTAGTACTCTGTCTTCAGACTTCAAAATCAAGGATTTATTATGTAACAGTCAAATATGATCTTAGGCTTGGTATTGTCTTTATTTTATAGCAAAATGTATCTCCTCTCTGTCTACTTGTAGCATCTACAGAAAAGCCAGGCTAAAAACACCTGAAGAATAGAAAACCCAAAGAACAAGGCTCAGCAAATTATGCTTTTCTTTTTAGATAAAATTTTGTTACCTGAACCACAAATGAATCAATGGTTCATGTAACTGTCTGTAATTATGATCGCCTTACCCTTAGGAAAGAGAATGCCACACTTGTGAACACATTCCAAATGTATTTATACATGCTAAACTATACAACTCTGGGTTATATCTAAGAAGAATGTGTCACTTAAACTTGCTAACTTGTGTCAGTTTGTTTTAAATTCTTCAGGATACAAATGGTGAAGACAATGACCTTTCAAGATCCAGGCCATTGTGGGTGATCGAAAAGTCTGTTTCTTTACCACCATCATGCTAATTCAACCTGCATTTAAATCAGGATTTTTAAATGTAGTATAATTTTCTCTCAGTGCTATTAAAAGTATCTTACTCAATTGCATAAAATTGTTTCTTACCTACATTAATATATTCTAATTGAGTTAAGGTTTTATAGAACATATAATGCATTATGTTTACATTAAAAATGTTTGTTGTTATTATTGTAACTGAAACTGAGATTGGAGGTTCTGAGAATTATTTAAAATGTAAGTGGTCAAGAGTTGTCATAGGAAACTTATTTTTCCATATTCTTTTGAGCTGTGTGACATATCTGGTTGAATGCAACCAGTATAGTAATAGATAATAACAATGTTGGAAGTAACAGTCATTTAATATTTTGATCCGATTATTTTAGTAAGTATTTTGACAAAAAATATCCCTACAAGTTGGGGAGGTTAAACTAGTTGTCTGTTTTTATTCTTCAGAGCTGTAACCCACAACTATATCTGCAGAATTCCCAAGCTTTGTGTTCTATATACCAAATTATTTCAGCAACTTTTATTGTGTACATTCTGTATCATTATCTAAACAATTAAAGGTTTTTCTAAAAATGTAGATTTCTTATTTACATGTCAGGCATGAAGAATTAGGAAGTATTTAACAAAGAATTAAATGATTTAATATTGGGATTTGTCATCGGGTAGAAGAGTCCAGGGAATAAAAGGCAAGGAGGCAAAAACTTTTGGGGGAAATTACTAGAAAATTAGGAAATAAAGTAAGAACAATTTTCATTTGAGCATGGCTGCACAAGAGAATCACTTGGGAAACTGTTAAAATATATGTGAGTCTTGGCTTTACCCCAGACCCATTATTTAATAATAATCTATATTATTATGGCTTTTTCAGTGGTATTTCTTTGGTGGTATAAAATCTCATAGGTCTCTTACTACAATATAGAGCTTATTCCAATTTCTTTCTCTCTTTTTGTGGGGGTTGGGATATTATGAAAGAAATGGAATTCCTGATATATGGCTTAGCAGGTTTTTTTTATCAGTATGTAAAATAGCTACTGATTTTTATAGTCATGTTGCAACCTACTACTTAAATGTGTTTATTAGATCAAAGCCTTTCCTGGTAGTCATTTATGTCTTTAAAGGGTATTATCACAAACAACAGGATAATTTGAGTTCTTTCTTTTCTCTCTTTATCTTTTATTTTGTGTTATTATTTTAGGTCTCTATGCGTTATACTAAATAAGAAGATAATGATATTATCTTGTTCCAGATTTTTCAAAACATATGCTATTCTTGCTATAGTATTGTCTATAAATTTGATTAATTTTGATACATTTTGCTTTCATTTTTTAAATTTTTTTCTCACTCAGTGGCAATGACTGGCCTGGAACTCACTCTTTGTATCAGCTAGCTTAACCTCATGGAGATATTACTACCTATGCTTCCCAAGCATTAGGATGAAAGAAATGTAAGACCATGCCCAGCCCTAATTTGGCTATATAACTTAAACATTTTGAGATGATAATATTCCTAGAAAAATATAAAATTCTCTAATTACAAAAGTTTTTTCTTTATCTTTTTACACATTTGTAAATATTTGGGGTGATCAAAAAGAAATATCAGCTGTTTTTCTCAGTCACTTTCACCTTTATTTGATAGTATCTTACTGAACCTGGAACCGGCTGCTTCAGCCAGCTCGAATGTCCTTCTGGAAGCCTTCTGGTCTAATGACTCTGTCTGCCCATCACTGAGATTGCAGATGCCTGTTGACCTCATTCCTTGACATTGATGAAGCTGTTTGAACTTAAGGCTCATATTTGTGTGTGAAACACATTATTGGGTGAGCCATCTCCCGAGCTTCAAACACGTTTTTTAATGATAAAATTCCTTAAAACTTGCCTTTCTCAAAGAAAATTAACCTCTGTTTTATCAAATTTGTACAGGCACTTGGGAAATGATTTCAGGGGCTTGTTTTAAACTTGAGGTCCAACTAGATTATCTGGCTAGTTTTATAAAATTTTGTGATGGGGGCTGGAGAGATGGCTCAGAAGTTAAGAGCACTAACTGTTCTTCCAGAGATACTGAGTTCAATTCCTAGGAACCGCATGGTGGCTCACAACCATCTATAATGACATCTGGTACCCTCTTCTGTATACTGTATACATAATAAATAAATATTTAAAAATTTGTGCTACAGAATAAAGTTGATTTCAAAAAATAATAATATCTAATTTTGTTCTCTAATAACTCCTTATGTCTTAATTGCCAGGACAAATTTTCAATATATCATCCAAATAATATTTTCTTTTTTTCCAAATACTATTTTCAACTGATTATTATATTTTGGCTTTTTGTTGTTGTTGTTTGGTTTGTTGTTTTATATTTCTAGAGTAAAGCTATGTAAGTTGTTTATTGATGCCTCATTAATCCTTAATAATCAATATATAATGTTCTATATTTTTTGCTGTAATATAAAACAGTCTACTGCCTCGTTAATCAACACTTTTTAATCCTCATATTCAGGAGAAAATTATAGTTGAAAGATTAGAATATTATGAAAAAGAACCTTAAAAAATAATGTAGTCTGTATGATGAAGTTTCTGTCCTGCCTGGCCAGAGGTCCAGAGGTTTGGACCCTCCCTTGACCCCAAATAATCACACAGTGGCTGATACTAATATTATATTGGTTGGGCTATGGCTCAGACATGTTACTACCTATTTCTTACATCTTGATTCAACACATTTCCATTAATCTGTCTTGCCATGTGGCCTGTGGCTTACATGTGTTACTATAACATGTTGATTCTTGGGCAATTACATCTCCTCTCATTTGACTCAATCCTCCATTTTCTGTTCATGCTCCCATTTCCCTGCTTACTATTAAGAGGCCAACACAGTTCCTATATTAAAGAATGATATTTGCATTATACAGAAAGACATCCCACATCAGTGGTTAGATTATATTTTTATACACTGTAAATATTGGTTTAATAAAACACTGATTGTCCATAAGCTAGGCAGACAGGAAGTGTAGGTAAGGAGATGAGATAAGGAGAATTCTGGGTAGAGGAAGAGGAGAGGGGACAATAGCAGATGCAAAGAAAGAAAGAGAAGAATGCTGTACTGAGAAAATATACCAAGGCCCATGGTTAACCATAAGTAGAAATGTGGGTTAACTTAAAGTATAAAAGTTAGCAAGTAACAAACCTGAGCCATAGGGCCAAACAGCTTGTAATTAATATAAGATGTTGTGTTATTATGTGGAAATGAATGATTATGGGAATGGCTGGGTGAGATTGAGAAACATCTGACTACAAAGCTATACTTTTTTAACTTGAGAAAATGTAACAGAAAATTAATTTCAAGATCAATTTGAAACCATACCTAGTAGAGAGCTTGATTAAATCTTAATAATCCTTAATCCAGAGTCCATCTGCAATGGATAATCTGCATGGAAATGAAAAATAATTCTTCTGTAAAGGAGTTTTTATACAAATCTCTATTTATTTATTTATTTATTTATTTATTTATTTATTTATTTATTTATTCATTCATTCATCTATTTATTTATTTATCGAGTAGAGTCACATTTACATGGATACAAACCACTCTTAATACCAAACCCAATCCAGAGCAAAAGATGGCAAACACATATAGTATCTTTTGAGGATTTTTATTTTTCTTTGTTTGCATCCTTATTTATTATTTATTTGTTTGCTTATTTATGTCTTATATTGATTTGTCTAGGCATTTTTATTACCCTTAGGCCTTGTGATTATATAATTTTTGGTTTTGTGCTTTTATGGGACTTTTGTTTGTTAATGTGTATGTCTCTGTTCCTAGATGTATTACATGTGCTTTTCCATTAGATATACATTTATTGTTTGCTTGTATGTTTTGTTCTATTTAGGTTTTTTTGTTTTATTTTAATTTTTTAGTTTATTTTTGTTTTTAGATTCCTGCTTATTTTCTAAAGAGAGAATACAAGAAAGGATGTGACTACGTCTTTTTAGTTGTGCTGTCCTTTTATTTATTTATTTATTTATTTACCTTTAACAACACTTGGCTAAAATACTATTTTTGAATATATGTATGCCATATTTCATTTTTAAAAAAGGTATGTAAATTACACCAGGTCACCTGATATTTCCAACTCTTAGTGTTCACTTCATTAGATCTCTACCTTTACCAGTAATTTTTTTTATTATTAATTTAACACAAACTAGGGTCATCTGGAAAGAGGAAACCCTAATTGAGTAATTTTTTTTATATCTGATTGATCCACTTGGACTTTATTTTTTAATCAATGACTTATGAATGAAGGCCCAGAATACCTGGAAAGGTGGTACTGTCTTATATAAAAAAGCAGGCTGAACAAGCTACAATCTATCTGTCTATCCGTCTGTCTATCTACCTATGTATCTATTTTTTTTCAGATTACAAACCTAGTTTCTTTTAGCAATGGTATGGGCAGACAAGCAAGTGTGTACATATTATCTAAAAAACTATATTTTATATTATCTTTTCATGAAACATACAAAATACCAAAAGGGATACGAAAAATAAGATTAAATTGGTGTCTAAGTCTCTGCTGAAAATTAATGAATTCTGCTTTACTAGGGAGGAATTAAGAGTATATAGAAGTTAAAATATATGTTTCAAATTAGAGAAGTATTAAGAAAGAGAGTTTAAATATACCTTAGAAATCAGTTTCATGAATATGTTCTAAAAAATTTAAGAAAGAAAATATTGTTCTATTTTCCTTAAGATTATTATTTTCATGAAAACTTTATATATAAAATTCTATGTTCAATAACTTTACTACTATAATTCAGAAATTATACTAATGCCTATTCTTAACATTATACAAGCAAGATCAGGATGAGTTGTTTAGTAAAATTTACATATATTTTAAATTAAGTCATTTTTTAATATTTTAGAGTAAAGCAAACATACCATTCTTCTGATAGTGTGTGACATCCTTTAGTGGTGATGAAAAGGCTGTAATGTTTTGGTTTTTATTCAGTAACTTGCTCTTTGTAATAATGCTGATATTTTGGTCTTTTGATTTTGTATTTCCTTAGAATCATCACTAAACATTTTTTTCTGATTTTTTTTTTCTTTTTTAGGTATATGGTTGATTCTGTGTGTTCTATTATTAAATTTATTTTTTACTTCTTTCTCTACATGATCTAAAGATAATAAAAAATTCCTTCACAAGTTAGTATATTTTTTAAAAATCTGACTGTTATAGTGTTTACATTTATCGATATCAAGAAAATATAATTCTGTTTATTGTTTTTGAAATTCAAGAGTAAAACTTGTGTTTATTTTATCTTACTCTTACCACCCCACACATTTTCATTTTAATTAATTTTGGATGGATATCATGTATAATTTCTGTGACATTACTTTATATTTATTTTGTTGATTTTTCTCATAGAAGTCACATTTATTATCAAATATAATTAGCAGAAAATGTTTTAAATTATACTTTGCATTTTCTAAAATATTTAAGAAATTAAAATTTTAAACATTTTTAACTTATTGATCATACTACCTATTTTTAATATTTAAAAGCACAGTGAAAGATATGGAAGTTTTTTAACATGTTTTATATAGGTGTTGAAATTAATAAGCCTTATCCCTTTTATATAAATATTTAAGAACTGATTAATTTTGCAAATGTGATACTTACTTTTAGGCTTCCTAAAGTATTTTATCTGTTGCTTGTAGAGTCATATTTCATAAATGACATATACTGGCAGCAATGTTAACTTTGTGCTGACTTATAATATTTTACATTTAAGTTGGGAAGATTCAACTATTGAATTTAAAACGTATACTTTATCATATTTTAATTACTCATGCTTAATTTATCATAAAAGTTGTTACCTTAATGAAAGAAATGTCATTTGAAATATTATGTACATTAATGTATATGTAGTCAATAAGTATGTGGATTATATTTTGAAGGTTGATGGAATAAGGAAATAGACATTATCATTGAATAATAGTTACTAAGAAAAAAGTACAATATCCTTGATTCATATCTGATCTTTCAAAAAATCAACAATAATATAGATTTCTGGGAAAAAATATGTTACAGGGTTGTTTTAATTCAGGAGTTTTGTAGCTTTACATTCCATGAGAAAAAATCTATTTATAATAGTGTTAATGTACATGGCTAGAAAGAACAAGGCTCAGCAGTTAAGAAAACTAGCACTTTTACCACAGTACTAATAATAGAAGTTGTGTTTGGCAAGAACCTGCACAGGTAGTCCACATAAAATCTACAATAAGAAGAAGAGGGCAATGTATTCTTGTGCCCAGCTGAGTCTTTTCTTCTTTGTACATTGGAGGAACCTAGACCAGAGAATGGTACTACTCCAAGTAGATCATATTTCCTTCACTCACCAACTCAAGTTAATCCCCAACAAGCATGCCTAGGGGCCTCTTTCCTGATAATTTTACCCTCAGATTGATTTAGATTAACTTCTACATTTGGATATTGAAGTCTTATCTTATTATTTTTTATCAATAAAAAGTGAGGATGCATAAAATCATATCATCTGCAAATAAAGATAGTTTCAATTCTTTTCCAATTTGTATCCCCTTAATCTCCTTAAGTTCACTTAATACTTTAGCTAAAATTTTGAGAATATTGTTGAATAATTAAGGAGAGAGAGGAGAGCCTAGTCTAGTTCCTGATTTTAGAGAGATTGCTTTGAAGATTTCCTCCATTTAGTTTGATAGGCTATTGGCTTCTTGTAAATCACCTTTATTATACTTAGAAATTTTCCCTGTACTCTTGATCTCCCCAGGATATTTATCATTAAGATGTGTTGAATTTTGTCAAAGGCTTTTTCTGCATCTAAGGAGATGACAATGTGTTTTTTTTTCTTCAATTTGTTTATATGATGGATGACATTTACAGTTTTTCATATGTTCAAGCATTCCTGCATTTTTGGGATGAAGTCTACTTGATCATGATAGATGATTTTTTTTATATGTTGTTGAATTCAGTTTGCCAGAATTTTGCTGAGAATTTTTGCATCAGTGTTTATGAGGGAAATTGGTCTGTAGTTCATTTTCTTTGTTGCATCTTTGAGAGGCTTGGGTATCAGGGTTATTCTGGCCCCATAAAAAGAGTTTGGCAATATTCCTTCAGTTTTCACTGTATGGAACAGTTTGAGGAGTGTTGCTTTTAGCTCTTCTTTGAATGTCTGGTAGAATTCTGCACTAGGCCTGGGCTTTTATTTATTTGGGAGACTTTTAACGACAGCTTCAATTTTCTAAAAAGGGGATTCTCAGCAGAAGAATTACAAATGGCTGAAAGGTACTTTTAAAAGTGTTCAACATCTTTAGACATCAGAAAAATGCAAATCAAAATAACTTTGAGATACCACCACACACCTGTCACAATGGCTAAGATTAAAAACACAGATGTCAGCATATGCTGAAGAGGATGCAGATGGAAAATATCTCAATATATAATAAAGGCAATTTACAAGAAACCAACAGTCAACATCAAACCTAATAGAGAAAAATTCAGAGCAATCCCACTAAATTCAGGAAATAGACAAGGATGTCCTCTCTCCCCTTATCTATTCAACATTTTAGGTAAATCAATGAGAGAATGGAAAGAGATTAAGTGGACACAAATTGGAAAAGAAGAAGTGAAACTATCTGCATTTGCAGATGAAATGGTTGCATACATTAGTGACCCTCAAAATTCTACCAAGGAATTTCTACAGCTGACTTGATAACAACAATGTAGCAGGATACAAGATTAACTCAAAGAAATCAGTAGCCCTCCTATACACAAAAGATAAAAGGCCGTAAAAGAAATAAGGGAACATCACCATTTATAATAGCTGCAAATAGCATTAAATATCTTTGAGTAACTTTAACAAAAGAAGTAACAAATCTATTTGACAAAAACATTAAATCACTAAAGTAAGAAATTGAAGAGGATATCAGAAAATGGAAAGACCTCCCATGATCCTGGATAGGTAGAATCAACATAGTAAAAACGGCAATTCTACCAAAAGCAATCTACAGATTCAATGCACTTCCCATCAAAATCCCAGTACAATATTTTACAGAACTTGAAAGAACAATACTGAACTTCATTTGGAATAACAGGAAAGCTAGGATTGCCAAAACAATTTTGCTAAACAAAAGAATCTCAGGAGGCATAACGATCCCTGACTTCAAGTTATAGTATAGAGCTACAGTAGGAAAAGCTGCCTGGTCTGGCATAAAAACAGACTTGTGGATGGAATTGAGGATCTGGGCATTAACCCAAAAACCTATGAACACTTGATCTTCGACAAAGAGGCCCAAAATATTCAATGGAAAATTGATAGCATATTTAACAAATAGTATTGGCATAGCTGGATGGAAGTGTGTAGAAAAGTGCAAAGAGATCTAAGCCTATCACCCTGCACAAAACTCAAATCCAAGGGGATCAAATCTCAATATAAACCCAGCCATAATGAACTTGATTGAAAAGAAAATGGGAAATAACCTTCAATGAATTGGCACAGGTGACCACTTCCTAAATATAATATCACTAGCACAGACACTAACAACAATCAATAAGTGGAACCTCCTGAAACTGAGAAGCTTCTGTAAAGCCAAGGATATTGTCAATAGGACAAAACGACAGCCTACAGAATAGGAAAAGATTTTCACCAACCCTACAAGTGACAGAGGATTGCTCTCTAAAATATATAGAAACCTCAAGAAACTAGGACCCAAAATCCTTGAATAACCTAATCAAAAAAATGGGGTTTAGAACAAAAAAGGAAATTCTCAGAAGAATTAAAAATGGCTGAAAGGAACTTGAAAAGTGCTCAATATCTTTAGCCATCAGAGAAATGCACATCAAAACAACTTTGAGATACCACCTGACACCTGTCAGATTGGCTAAGATTAATAACACAGATGACAGCCTCTGCTGGAGAGGTTGCAGAGCAAGGAAACTCTCCTCCATTGTTGGTGGGAGTGTAAGCTTGTTCAGCCACTCTGGAATGCAGTGTGATGGTTTCTCAGAAAATTTGGAATCAATCTCCCCAAGGATCCAGCAATATCACTACTGAGCATATACCCTAAAGATGCACATTCACATCTCAAAGGCATTAGCTCAACTATGTTCATAGCAGAATTATTATTCATAATAACAAGAACCTGGATACAACCTAGATGCCCCTCAATTGAAGGATGGATTAACAAACTGTGGTACACAATGGAGTACTACACTGCAGTAAGAAAAAATGATATCCTAAAATTTGCAGGCAAATGGATGGATTTGGAGAATATTCTCCTGAGTGAGGTATCACAAACCCAGAAGTTAAGCAGGGCATGTACTCACGCATTAGTGGACCTCAAACAAAAAAGCAAAATAAAACCATGTCCAAGCTGCAAACCACAACCACTGAACAGCTTGGGATCTGAAACACCTTGGACCAGCACCTTGGAGCCCATTCCCTCCAGAGGAACACCTGACTCTGTTTTGATGTTGGGATGAGAAAAGCAGATCTGTCAGGAGTGGATGCTGAACTAAGCCACATTGGGACCTTGGGATCTCCTGCCCTTGCTGCAGAGTAGATGAGGTGATAGGGAGAAGAGTGACTTTGATTGGTTGGTGTGGTAAAGGAGTTTATATAAGTGGATACATGGATAATAAATATGATTTTATTCATAATAATAAAAAAGAAACAGACACTAAGTAGCTGATAATTTTAAAAAAGTAGATTCAATATGCTACCCTTTTATCCTATCATTTCTAATTTTCTTATTTTTCTCTTTAGAGTAAGATCCTTGAATCTAGTCTCCTTTGTTCAGGTTTTTCATAGTTTCAATAACAATTTGCAACAAATTTTGTAAATCATAACAAATATCTATAACTCATAGAATACTCAAAAGTTGTTCACCTCTACTCTTGGGGCATGTAGGTGTCATCTTCTTAAAATTACTTTCTGTTGTCTTTGGGCAATGACATCTTTACTGAAAGCTAGCTGCATCATTTGTTATTTGGTCTCTGTGTAACAGGAAAATGTAGGGCTTATCTCAAGTTCTAGCTAGTGTAGTCTGTAAATCTCAGCCATCCTAGCTAGCTACTCTGACATTTTCCTGAGCAGTTTTTAGTTCAAATCTGATATTTGGGTGGTGGTAGTCAGCTTAGTGGCTTTATCACAATCTAAGTGGAATAGGCCTTGTGAAGCTGTAACTTTTTTGGAGCCTACAAAGGTCATGACCATTGGTCATGGTTATGAATCACTGCAGAAATTTAAACATCTTAAATATTATATCCAGCAGATATTGAAGAGGTTAAAGGTATAATTGTCTATATGTAAATCCTTGGTCTAGAGGCATGGGGAAATGTGGAGTCCTTAGATTTGTTGATAAGCCACCCTAGCCTCGATGGTAAACTACAAGCCCTTTTTGAGGAAAAAAATGTAAAAAGGGAGATGGTGTTGGCTGAGAAACAACTGAAGTTAACCACTTCCTTTATATATGTTGCATAACAAGGACATGAGCACAATAATGGTAAATATTCTATTTTATTTCTACACAATTGTATATTTATTAGCATTTTAATGTTGCTATTTCAGTTTATCAAGCTGCTGTATTTTTATGTATTTTAATGCTTTTCCTTATTGTGAGTATCATGTCATAACTTTGGTAAACAATTAAAAATTATTTTAATGATATGTATTTTTCAAAAGATACTTAGAGAAGAAAAATTATACTTTATAGTACAGTATGTGATTTTATTGAAATAAATTATGTTGAAAGGAGATGTAAACAGGCATTCATAATATTGATGATGAAATTCTGTTATAGAAGGTACATACAGATGACTGTTACCCTAGTTTGCCTAAAAATTTTATTGAGGATAATTAAAAAGATAATTTAAAAGACTTCATATATCGTAAAAATATTATCTGAATGTTGAAATTCTTTTCCTATTTTTTTCTTTGCTGATTCATTTTTTATATTTAGAAAATCTTATGGTACTTAAAGTGTAGTGTTTACTAGAAACTGTATTTTCATTGATACTACCAAATGATATTAACCACTTGATCTCAAAATATTGATGAGCTATGTGAAAGTGAATTTAAAATAGAAAGAGTGCCATGTGGGATGTTAGGGGATTATGAAATATTATACTGTAACAGTATTACTTTGTTTATTTTTGAGATAATAATACAACTATTACTACCTTGAACACTCATCATATTCTCTTCCTTTATCTATTACAATTTTCGACTTTTCTTTTATTGTTGTTACACACACATGCATACATACTCACAAACACACACACATATGTATATATATCTAAAAATTCCCTGATAAATTTATATATTGTTACCTGTGTGCATGATTTCAGGGCTCACCTTTATATATTAGATAACTTGTGGGAAAAAATTGTTTTGTACACTGTGAATATCTTTCTTTGCCAAAGAGCCATTTGATTTATTTAATAAAGAGCTAAATGGCCAATAGTTGGACTGAAGCAATAGGTGAGATTTCCAGACACAGAGAGAACTTTGGGAAAAAGAGAAACAGAGAAGTGAGCCAGACACAGAATATATAGGACACAGAAAATGGGATACAGGTAAAAGCCACATGGTAGCATGTTGGTTAATAAAAATATGTCTTAATTTACAAGAACTAATTAGAAAAGAGCCTAAAATATAGGCCAAGCTTACATAATTAATGTTAAGTCTCTCTGTCATCATTTCAAGCGAGTGCCAGAAAATGTCCCATCTATGGATAATTAATTAAATTAACTTTATCTTTCATGGAGAAGACTATTTTTCTCTGAACATTCCTAGGTAGCCTGTAGTTTTATTGGATAGGGTTGAGGTCTCTTGGGCTTTTCCATTCCACCCCCTAATCCTGTCCACTTTAGCATGTCTATTGTAGTTTTCATTGTTCAGTTCATGTTTGGAAAGTTACATTACTGAAATTTTGAGGGTGTAGCTTTGGACATTACTGAAGAAATTTCTTTAACAACTCCCTCGGCTTATTAGACTTTCTTCCTTCACGTCTTTAGTGATTTCTGAGCCTAGGTTCAGACCTTGTTTTGTAATTGGATGCATGATATATATATTTTTTTATATTCTGGGCTCATTATTTGAATTCTGTCAGTTACTAAAAACTTTCTGCATGTATACAAATATGTAACACATTAGAATCTAGATTACACACAATCATCTTTTTGTCTTGGTATATTATATAATTAATAAAAATAATCTAACATATCAGAGGGCAGAACCACTAAGAGAGCCAAGCCATAAAGGTCAGAAAATGGTGACTCACACCTTTAATCCCATTACTTAGGAGACAGAGATTCATCTTGATCTCTCTGAGTTCAAGGCCTAACAGAGCCAGGCATTGTTGGCACATACCTTTAATCCTAGCTCTACTAAAGTTGAATCAGAAAGTAAGATAGCTGGCAGAGGAAGAGAACTGAGGAGCTCAGCTTCTCCTGACACTTCTTTTGCAGCTGAGAATGAAGATGTGGGAGTGAGATGAGTCTGGAAGAGTGGGTGAGAATTGGCTGGGGTTTGTTCCCTGTCTCTCTGATATTTCAACTTTTCCCCAATATCTGGCCTTGGATTTTTATTATAATACCAAATAGAATTTGTTCAATATTTTTTCATACAGGAATTTCTAAGCAAAAGCATTCTCAAAGTTTTGTTTCTCTTCAACTTAATATCAGTACTTGTTTATACATGAAACAAAAAATTATATACTGTTGAGTGTGACACTTTAGTAGTTGGGTTTTCTTTTTTTTTTCATCTGGAGATAGCTCAATTAAATAAAGACACATGAGAATGGAATTTCTATTCTTTTCCCTATACCAATACTCTGTTTCACATTTGTGCAATTCATATTTTCATCATATGAAATTAAAAATCATAAGTGCATTAAAATAGATATAATCTTATGTATAAAATATTAATTAGCCAAGATAAATATAATTAATTCATCAATACACTACTTATTTTTTTTTTCATTTTATGCTTATTTCCCACCAAGTCTCACTAGCTTAGGTAGTCTAGAACCTATTGTGTCATACAAGTTGGTCTTAAACTCACTGTGATTTTCCTCTGTCAGCTTCCTGATTGACAGTATAAGAGACTTATAACATCTCTATTGAAATACTTTTTAACTCCCTGAAACCTAAATTTTTCTTTCATGTTTAGACATAACTTGGAAGAAAACAAGTAAAAATGTTTTCTATTATGCTGTTCTTTGAGCTGGTAATGATAATTGTGTGTGTGTGGTTTTGGTTGCTTCTATTTTTTTGTGAATTAATGTGAATTTTGAAATCCATCCATTTTTTAACTATTAGAAACAGAATGTACAACGCTGTTGCTCTATTATACTGGATTTGCCTGATGTAAATAATGGGGACTGATTAAGAAAACTTGCTGCTCTTCCAGATGACTAAAGTTCATTTCCAAACACTGAAGTAGAGTGATTCTTACAACCAAATGTAAGTCCTGCACTTTTTATCATGGACATGTGGCTTCACAGGTGCCTTCTCTTATTTGTGAAAACCACACTCAGATATACACATATAAACCTAATTAAAAGGAAAATAGACCTATAAAATAATTTTCTTTTATTGCTGACTATCAGGTGATTCCTGTTTGTGTCTTGTATTAGGTTTGCTTGAGTTAGCTACAAATTATAAATAAATGTGAACCCATTATTTAGAAGTTAAATTGAATGTAATTATTTATCTTTTAATGTTCGAACCTATGCAGTGAACATTTAAACAAAGAAGGCAACTGTAGAAAGTCACCACAAATAGTTT
>PVIH01003575.1:121106-157962 GCA_004025045.1 Sigmodon hispidus
AAAAAAAAAAAAAAACAAAAAAAAAAAAAGAAAAAAAAAAAAAAAAAAAAAAAAAAAAAAAAAAAAAAAAAAAAAAAAAAAAAGGAAAACTTATTTCTTATTATTTCAGTCAGAAAAATGTGGTTTTGTCATAAAAGTATAGACATCAAGCAAAGCAGAGAAAAGACCTATGATCACTGCTGCCAGGAAAATGTTTCAGCAACCATGGAAGAAATGCAAATAATGCATAAGTCAGGGGTTCAAGATATGATAGAACAGGCCCCAGGAGAGAGAGATAATTTAAATGTGCATGAATAAATACTCACTTCATTATCTAAACACACAGAGAGATTATCAAGTTTTGATAAGAAGGCCACACTTCGAGTCAATATGCAGAGTGGTTACAGGCAGGGATTGTGGTGTTCTAATGTTAGTATGCACTTTTTATGCTAAGCCATTCATTTCATAGCTGTTTTCTGATAAGTCTGGTTATAGATTAGAAATCTCCTTTACTCATAAATTGAGGATCAAATATGTCTAATTAATAAGTTAATATGAATCCAAGGGAATGCTCTACATCAGCTGTGTTGTTTTCCTCTATTCTGGGAGATGTCGGTCACTCAGTAATACATTTTCATTGGATAAATAAATTGATTATATGAGTTTCCTGCATGGTAGCGTGTAGCAAAATGAAAATAGATCCAAGCCTATCATGCTGCACAAAACTCAAATCCAGGTGGATCAAAGACCTCAACATAAACCCAATCACACTGAACTTAATAGAAAAGAAAGTAGGAAATACCCTCCAATGAACTGGCACAGGTGACCATTCCCTAAATATAATACCACTAGCACAGACACTAAGAACAACAATCAGTAAGTGGGAAGCTTCTGTAAAGCCAAGGAAACAGTCAATAGGACAAAACGACAGCCTAAAGAACGAGAAAAGATTTTCACCAACCCTACAAGTGACAGAGGACTGATCTCTAAAACATATATAAAGAACTCAGGAATCTAGTGCCCAAAACCTTGAATAACCCAGTCAAAAAATGGGGTTCATAACTAAAAAGGAAATTCTCAGCAGAAGAATTAAAAATGGCTGAAAGGCCCTTGAAAAAGTGCTCGACATCTTTAGCAGAGAAATGCAAATCAAAACAGCTTTGAGATACCACCTGACACTTGTCAGATTGGCTAAGATAAAAAACACAGGTGACAGCCTATGCTGGAGAGTTCCTTTGTTGGATGGGAGTGTAAAGTTGTTCAGCCACTCTGGAATGC
This sequence comes from Sigmodon hispidus, assembly GCA_004025045.1. Lineage (NCBI taxonomy): Eukaryota > Metazoa > Chordata > Mammalia > Rodentia > Cricetidae > Sigmodon > Sigmodon hispidus. The sequence continues at coordinate 122,364 of PVIH01003575.1, forward strand.
TGTATGCTAGTAAACAGAAAACTGGGAATTGATCTCCCCAAGGACTCAGCAATACCACTACTGGGCATATATCTTAAAGATGCACATTAGCGTTCCAAAGGCATTAGCTCAACTATATTTATTCATAGCAGCATCATTCATAATAGCAAGAACCTGGAGACAACCTAGATGCCCCTCAGCTGCAGAATAGATTAACAAACTGTGGTACACCACACAATGGAGTACTACTCAGCGGTAAGAGAAACTGATAATTCTAAAATTTGCAGGCAAATGGATGGATTTGGAGAATATCTTCCTGAGCGAGGTATCTCAAACCCAGAAAAATAAGCAGGGATCTGCTCACTCATTAGTGGACTTTAAACAAAAAGCAAAGTATATTCAAGCTGCAAACAACAACCACTGAACAGCTTGGGATCTGAAATACCTTGGATCGGTACCTTTGAGCCCATTCCCTCCATAGGAATGCAGTTTTGATATTAGGATGAGGAAATCGTACTTGCCTGGAGTAGATGCTGAACTAAGCCACCTTGGGACCTTGGGACCTCCTGCCCTTGCTGGGGAGGAGATAAACTGATTGGGAGAAGGAAGAGTGACTAAGAGGGGTGGGAGAGGGTAGGGAATTTCAACAAGGGGATACATGGATAAAAATATGACTTTATTCATATTAAAAAAGGAAAAAAATATTGCTGTTCCACATTTGTTATTTTCTTTTCAAGTGCAATTAAATAATTAATACTTATAGTTTTAATTTAACTGATTACTAAGACAGTATCTCCTCATCATTGTTTGTTATTCTCTGAATGGCTGCTTTTATTACTTATACTCAGTCAAGTCTTATTTCTTTCTAAATATCTTCATAGTTCTAAAAATCACTTAATGCTTACTTATGGATAATCAGCAATAGCCATATTGAGTTTGCAACTTTACATTCAGTTTTTACTTCATGCACATTATTTTTAACTACTTACTTTTGAAGTAAAAATAAATTGTGTGAATATATGGTATATAGAGACTTTTCCCTTAGGGCTAAACTTAAAATTTAGAGCTTCAAACAATTTAGATAAGTTCTTCCACTGAACAAAATCCACAGTCCTTAGAATAATTAAATTATCCTCTGGCTTTAAACTCACTGTTGTTTAGGCTGGGCTCACTCAGGATCCTCCCTCTTCACTAAGCTTTGCAGAATTAACTTTCTTGTTTTTTAGTTTTGTGCTCTTCAGGGGATGATTCTTCTAAAAACCTATATTGCAAGAAAATTACATATGTAGATCACTAATATTTTGTCTTTAACCTAATCATTTTAAATACCACCAGGGAGGAATTCAAATTTGTGCGATTTGTTGTTATTAACTAGTAAATCAAGTGGGTGATAAATGGCATGGCATGTATTGATATATAGCTGATATTTTTTTAAGTAAATTTAGTTCTACTGGTTAAAAACCAATTCCTGAATGAGTTTTTCAATTGGATGTAGAACTAGACACAGTCTCACACATTGAAATGGGGACCAGATCATTATCATATCAAATTTTACCACTGATATGCAATGGTAATTCATTCTGATACTATTCTTATGATAGAAATGTAATTTTGGACAAAGAGAAATCAAATATGATTTTAGTACCCCAAAATATGTTAAATGAGAGTAATTGATGTTTCTATTGCTTTATTGTGAAATGGGCTTTTTCATCATTTTTGGTATTTAGAGGTAGTCATTTATAGTATTTCACACGTGATAGAACTTGCCAGCACATTGCATATAAGGTTTATTAGGGAGGGGGAGGGGAGTGTGGAAGAGGAGAAGAGAGATAGAAAGAGAGTAGGGGGCAGAGAGGAAGATAAAGAGAATGTCTCCCACCTTGTTGAGGACTTTAAAGGTAGGAGCACCTACATCAGAGGCTCTTTGGAGCCCCTGCAGGCAGAGGCGTGGCCACAGCAATGTAACAACCTAACAGTCATAATATATTATAATTGGTCAGGTATTATACATACTGTAATACAAGGATTATATGAGTATTTCTGTGTCTGAATTTTAACGTTATTTAAGAAAATACGGACAAATGTAATAGAAGTTTCTAGAAAGGTCCTAAGATGTGAAGATTGTGATATGATATTAGATCCACTAACACTTCATCAGTGTTTGCCCATTACAATGATACACATGCCCTGATTCAGGGTAAGATAGAAATATTTTGTGAGTAGGGTTACCTTTCAACAAAGATGAGGTCAAAGAGTATACATTCATTAATATAGTGTAGGTTATTGATTTGGAATTAAATTTATGCTATTTCATGAGCATCTTAAAATCTTTATTCAGATTCTATTATTCATGGATCATCAGTATTGACTGACAAAATTTAGAGTCAGATTAAAACCTAGGTATCTTTGCTGAAATATGTTTTCAGGCAGCTGTCATTTCAAATTCACACTCAGAAACCAGGATGCTATACATTTATTAATTTAGGTGTACAAAACTCTTTGTTCTAACTAAGACCATTGAAATTTGCTATCTGGCTTTTAACTCTAGAATACAGAGATAACAATTCTGACATTGCTTGCCCTCTCTTCCTTAGAGAATTGAGTTGCTAAATGCATAAATATGATGCTGTGCTGTACTGAATCTGAAGTAGATCTGATCTTCAGAAGGTAGATAATGCAGCATTACTTTGAATAAATTAAATAACTCATTAAAAATGCTGGTTACTTTGAAAAATTATACTTGAAATATAAAATTTTAAAATGGCATTGCTTTTTCCATCTCATAAGCACAATGATCAAATTAAAACAAACTAATTTACCATCATTATTAGAGAATGCATATTATCTCAATGCTATTTTTTAAAAATCAAAAGTGTTTTTACTTCCAATTGACAGTAAATTGTTTCAACTTCAAAATAATTGAAAATTCATATGTAATGTCATATGTGTGACTTATTTTATTATACCCCTCTCCTCCTTTTTATTATGAATAGTCATTTTTTATCCATATATCCCCCTGTTGAGACTCCCTTCCCCTTCCTGCCCCCCCAGTCACTCACTCTTCTCCCCATCTCCTTATCTCCTCCCCATCAAGGGCAGGAGGTCCCAAGGTCCCAAGGTGGCTTAGTTCAGCATCCATTCCAGGCAAGTCCACTTTCCTCACCCCAACATCAAGACTGGATCAGGTGTTTCTCTGGAGGGAATGGACTCCAAGTTGCCAGTCCAAGGTGTTTCAGATCCCAACCTGTTCAGTGGTTATGGTTTGCAGCTTGGACATGCTTAGCTTTTTTAACAGCTTGTTAATAGTTGATGTTTCTTTATTGTTATTATTCACAAAATCAAGAAGTACTAATAGAGAAATTATGTAACATCAAAACTGAATGCTCTGTCCTTAAAATAAGTACAAAAAAGGTAAAAGAGCCAGAGAACAGTGAGGACTGGTATAAATTAGTGTTCCCTGGGCAGGACAGGGCCCTTGCACCCCTGAACTCTCAAATGCTGTAGTTTCCTGTATAAGACATCCACAAGATAAACCTAGTCAGCGTTCCATTATAGATGAGAAAGTGACTCATACAGTCACAGCCCAGCCGATGAGAGTTGTTTCTTTTTATTATTATTATTATTATTATTATTATTATTATTATTATTATGTTATTCCATCCAGCAATAAATCTTGGCTTGTGAACAAACCAATAAAGAAAACATTAAAAACAGTTAAATTTTGTCTTTTATACATTATACATTTTAATTTTTTGCATTCTGACATTTCTCATATAAAATTCAGGTGTTTATACTTGTCAACAAGTCTCCTCAGGTTATGTAGCTTATCATAAATTATTGTGAAGATTGTTGAGGATACTTTCAGAACACACATGCATGAATTATTTCCTAGTTTTGTGTATCTGAGTGTGCACTAATTTTACTAGAAATTACCCTTAACATTTATCATCAGCTTGATCCTCCTCTGTATCATGTCGCATTCAATAGCCATGTATAAAACATCTGATGATTATGCTGTTTGAAATCTAGCTTTAAGATTGCAATTAAGTGATTAGAAAACCGAAATATTTTTCTTTCATGTCATTTAAAATTTTTCTCTTTCAAATACTAGACATATTTCTGTAAAACACTGTAATTGATTGCTGCCAACACATACCAGGTGTCACTTCTGATTCTATTAAACCAGAAATTCAGTTAGTTATGCTAATAAAATATTCTTATGTGCGCATTCAGTGCAACTGCAATGTTTACATTGATAGAATGAGACAAGCAATATCAGTATATTGCCTATTGGATGATACATAATAAATCAGATGAAAGCCGAGATTTCATGCTATGCTGCAACAAAATGACAACCAAAATTTGAATCTTTACAATCCTGAAAAATTAATGTTGATTCTACATACAAGGGCATAAAAATAATTCTTCAATCTGTATTCACTATGATTTGCAGTATGTTTGGGTTGTTTTATAGTTTTTGGTTTAATTTTGACTAAGTCTCATTGTGCTACCAAGCCAGGTATGAGCCCTTTCTGCTACTGCTACTTATAGACAGCTTGGGCTTCAGATGATTGCCACCATTCCTGGCTATAATTTCAGTGTACTAATTTTATAATATCAACCATATGTGTGACTAAACTAGAAGTGTTTTTAATTTCCATCAGAGAAGGCTAAATATTATTTTCATACCTTCATCTCAAAAGACAATTCAGTTTCAAAACATCAATTAAGTAATCATACGGGTAAGCGAAATTCACTTTCAAAAGTATTAGCATTTCTTGGTTATGTATCAGATGCAATATCATTTGAGGTCTTCTATATTCAGAGAGAACATTTAGCATGCTTTATTTAAAAAGATTTACAGGGTGTACTTCATACTTCCACTTTCGAAAGTTTCCCATAATATAAAAAACTGGGCTGAAGTCATAACACATGTATGTTTCTAAAAGTAATTTTATGAGGTTGGCAGACACAAGCAGTCTGTGACATTAATTGTATGGAATTGCAATTATTTTACATGAACAGCATCTGCTGTTGTTTCTGCTACTCTTTAACTTGACATGTATTTGGAAGGAGAGGGAAAACGAGTGAGAGTAGCTCCTTCTCACATGCCACTCCATGTGGGAGTAAATTTAAGAATTTGCCTGTGACTAAGAATCAGTCACTGTGCTCTCTTCTGTCATCATGTTAGGATCAAGCATCCATCAACTCAACATCTGCCGCATCCTTTCATCAACATTTTTCCCACTGATACTTTTGAAGAACTTCAGTTTCTTTGAGTTAAAAAAAAAGTTCCTGTAAGCCTTTTACAATTTGTCATATATTGTCTAAGACAGAAAAATTATTCCCAGAACTGGATATATGGTGACTGTTGATAAGGAATACTGAGCTAGAATCCCTAAAACTTTTTACCAAGACCAGAAGCATACCTTAAACAGTGAACTGATAGACATTTTAACGAGATCCATGATGTAAGTGATAATAAAACATAAAATTATACCTTTTATTTGAACTTAGTATTCAATATTGAAATTTTAGTTTCTACAACTTAAGACAATTGGAATAAATTTCAAAGTAATAAAATCTGCCAAGTTAGTAGCTTAAAATAAATAATATTTTTCTAAAATCATTTGCAGCTTAGCATTTATCATAACTTAATTATTTTTTTTACCTAGACATTTTACAATGATAACTTAATTTTGTACAAATGCTTATAAGGCAGGGACTTAATTTTTTAACACTCTAGTTATAGATTTTGTTGAATATTTAAGTTCTAATGTAGAAAAATGTTGCAGAAAGTTTTCCAGGCCTGTTTGGGGCCAGAGGTTTGTAACCTGGTCCGCAGCGCCTTTTGTCCCCCAAAGAAATGAATTGGACACTTTTATTATTTCATTCTGTTTGGTCCATGTCTCAAGCACATTACTAGCTAGCTCTTTTATCTTAATTCAACCCATTTCTATTAATTTGTCTACCATGTAGCTCAGCCTGTGGCTCACCTGTATCTCTTACATGATTCTTCTTCAGGGGACGGATGGAGACTGACTAACTCCACCCTCCTTCTACCTGCCTGTGCTCTGATCCTCCACCCACTTCTATGGTGATCTACATAGGCCAAGCCAGTCCTTTATTTACAGCATATAGAGAGCATTTCCACCACAGAAAAAACTACAAATTTTATAGATTAAATATGTAATCAATGTTTGACTAATCAGTAGTATTACATAAGTCAATTTTGAAAATGTAAATATTATTTTATAAAGTGGTACAAATTCAAAGTGTTTATAAAATATCTATCTTATTAAAAGTCGATATTTAAAAATGTCAAAAATTCATGTTCTTCTTTTAAAAATGAGGTTTTATGAAAATGCATTTCTGTTATTCCCACCTCACCCTTTTCTCTTTCAGACCTTCCATAATCTCTCTTAATCTCACTCTAATTTATAGCTTCTTTTTCTGTGGTACCTGTTATTACATACATAGAGACTGTATGTATCCAACATACTGGATCTGTTTAAAGTTGATTGTGTGTACATGACTTCAGTGATAACTCTTGAAATTACATGAGTAGTCAGGGTCTCATTCCTCAGGAAAACAGGTTCTCCTTCTCTCAGCAGTGAATATTTGCCTGTAGATCCTCGTCTAGGTGAAGAGTCCTGTGAAATTTTCCCCTTCTATGTTATTACATGTATTGATGTTTTCCTCTTTGGCTTTTAGATTACGCAGCCCTATTGTGATACCAGAGCTCCAACTTCTCAATGTGAGCAAATAATCTTGAAAAACCACAAAATTTAAGAAATCAAAAATGACCTGGGGGGAGGTTTTGAGAGAGGAATAGCAGGATACAATTTATATGAAGGTGGGATAGAAAAAGTAGGGAGAAGCCCTTAATTAGAAAGACAAGAGAGAGGTAATACAGGATATGGAGTGAAGTGTGATAAATAACAGTATGCTTAAGAAATCTTTAAGAAAGCAACTCTTTTATATAGCCTAAAGTTACATAGAATATGGATAAGCATTTATGTATATATTAGTAAACTCTTGCCACTTGGGTTGACAATGCTTTCCCTAGTATTGTAGAACATCCAGAACCCCCTCAGGTCCAGGAATGAAAATCCTTTTTCTGAGTTGTTGGTAAGGAGAGTCTAAGAGATTCCTTAAACAGTATAGGATATGGTTCTTGATTTTAGTTACCTTCCAGAAGTTGAAGGAAAGTCCTTATTCTTAAAGATACCATGCAAATTTAGACACAGGACTCAGAAGATTTAAACTATATCTGGCCTGAAAAGGTTGTACTAAGGTATTCAGGAACAAACACAGAGAGTCATATGCAAGTCGTTTACTTTATATATCTATATCTATATCTATATCTATATCTATATATATACACTTAAAACAATTAGCCATTAATTTGGAAAAGTTCTAGGAGGAGTATATGGAAAAGAGAAAGAATAAAAAAAAGAGAGGAATAATGTTAGTTTTTATAACCTAAAGATATAGAAAACTTAAAATTATCTTAAAATGAGTATTTTACCTTTAGTATGCTTTGTCTGTGTTTTAAATGTTATATATATATATCATTAATCCTTTATAGAAATTGTTTTATTAGATATACTAAGTAGCACTTAAGTAATTTTTAAATTATTTGGAAAATATTTATGCAATATAAGCCTACTTTATTTGGCATAATTTAGTTATTCATGTTTGTTGTTGAGTATATTTCCTAGAAATTTTACAACGAAAATGATAGTTATATAATGTATAATTATGTGATGCATGGTTTTGTTTAGCAGTAAATGCATCTTAAGAACACGGCTGCCACCACAATTGGCAAAGGCTTTGTTTATTTTTTTAAGTTTTATAGAATTATATAATATGTATTTGTCTTAGTATTTTAAGTTAGAGTAGAAACCTGTATTAAGTCTGTGTTTCTCTTATTGCTGTTTTTTATTTTTAGTATGAAGTATTTTATTAGTATTTCAAGCAGGTTACAAAGTATGCATTTGGTAAAATCATTCATTGAATTTAGGTTTAATTTTGCTATCTAAAAACCCATCAGTTTTTTCAGAATCTTCAACATTTCAAAACAATTTTATAATATATTTTATGATTTTCTGGAATTTCATTTATATCTGTTATAATGTTTGCCTTTTGATTTCTAGTTTTATTGAAGTAGGTCTTCCCTTTTTTGTTTAATTTTGTTAAGAATTTGTCAGTTGTGTTTAATCCTTAGAAATTAATTAGTTAATTAATTAATTAAAACAACAGCAACAACAAAAAGCCAAAAGGAAAATGACTGTCTAATGTCGACATCATTATCTCCTTTCTAAGAGTCAGTTCCTTTAACAAACTACCCAGGTAACATTTTCATCAATATCAAAGTTCCTTTCCAATTTCAAAAGAAAAAATTTTATTGGAGAAAAAATAATGAGTTATATTCTCATGGTGCCCTGTTAAATAATTTTGTCTTTGCAAAGAAAATTAAATTTGAAAATGGAAATATGCATAATATTTATTATTTCAGTTAATTAAAAGTATAATGGAAATTAAGAAATTCTCTGGAGTTGCCAACCCATTACATCGTGTAGAAATCATATTTGCTAGAAAGGAATATAAGTTGTTTATTTTTTATCAGCTCATTTTTATTGTGGATTGTTTTGCCTATATTTACATTCAGAAGTTTAAAATATATATTTTTTTTAAATTTCACATATACCCTGGCATATATAGAGAGCCTCCTTATTGAAAAATTTAGACAAAAATAATTTCCATTTTAATTTTTTTATTTGAATATAAAACTCCTTATACATAAGGGATATAAAAATATCTTTTGATATTTGATGTCTGTGCAGTATACAATGAATAAATCTAGGATATTAACAGTCTTTGAGAAGAATCATTTTGTTCAGTCTCTTATAATGTTTCAAATTTTATTAATAATTCAGAAGCTGAGTTTAAGAGTTCTGTTTATATTTAAACCTGATCCATTTATTTGGGATAAGTGAGAAGTTCCTAAACTATGTTTACTGCAAATTGTTTCTTTTGTGCTACAGAGAATCTCTGCATATGATGCCTTCTTATGTGTTCTAGTTTTGCTTCCAGAACTTTTGATTTGCATACTTCAGTCAAAAAATCAATGGCTATTTCTTTCAGCTTTCCCTCTGTTTTTCTTTTCAGAATTTCTATTGTTTCAGTTTATTTTTGTATAGCTCATCTATTTTGAGTTGGTTTTCGTATATATTATAATACACACACACACACACACACACACACACACACACACACACACGGTGTAAACTTTAGTAAGAGACTAGTTAACACTACAAATAGCAGAAAAGGAAGGAAGAGGTAAGACATAAAGGCCCTCAGAGCTCTAACAGACATTTTAGATCTCAACCACCATAAGTGTGTTGTCATGAGCAATATTCCATCAGGATCTGCAAACTTCTCTCAGCTAAATAATGTTCTTTTCTGCTTCAACATTTATCTCATAAAACCGTTTTCCTCAGGCAACTTGAATTAATCTGTGGGTTGTTTTCCCTTTGAGTCATTTCATTCATGTATCACTGTCTGCTCAAAAAAAAAACCTGAGTTTTAAAAAATTTTATATATGTGTACTATATTTAGACCATTTCTTCCTCCCTCAGACTCTTCCCCTATATACTCCCCTCAAATTCATTGCCTCTTTTTTCTTTATTATTTATACATATAAATAAATAATGTATAAAGTCAACCTGACAAAAATGGGAGTCTATTTATTCATCTGTACATCAATGTCCAGTTTCTATTATCATTTTCTGAAATTACCATTATTTTTCCTAGCATTGCTGGCAAGGGTTTACTGATTTTATATGTATGTGTTATTTCTCAACTCTTTATTCTGTTCCATTGGTCTGTGTTTATGCATTGACTATAGTGCATTAATAAATATAGCCTTATATTATAATTTTTATAAGTGTGTGTGAGGTCTCAAAAAATTGGTGATATTATTCAATGGACAAATTGTGTATTGACAATTAACCATGGCATGAGTTTGATTTCTGCAGCCCACATGGTAGGAGTGAAGGAACTCCAAAATTCATCCTCTGACCCATATACATGCATTTTCCCAGGCATATAGCACACAAAATGAATCAAGTTTTTTTTTAAAGTGTGGTGGCTCTAGAGTTGTTCTTTTATGTTATTAAGTGGACTTTGGAATACTTGAGTATCATATATAGCACAGTTATATTTTAGTAATTTTTCAATTTTTATAAAAAAAGTTACTGGGCTTAAAAGGACAGCATTGAAATTTTATGTTTCTTTAGGTAATATTTTATTAATAAGTTGTTCATCTATATGGATGTTCCTTATTTGTGACTTTAATTACATCATTAGTATTTTCTGGTTTAAAGGGTAAGACATTTATTGCATTGATTAATTGTATTTCTAAGACATGTAGACTTTTTCTATTTGAAGGTCTGTAAGAATCATTCTCCAAGTCAAGACCAGCTAACTAATAGTAGTTTTATTTAAACACTTGAGACTACTTTGTAAATATTTATCAAAAATTTCAGCATGGCAAGAACATAACATTAAAACAACTGTGTGTCCTACATGCAGTGTTATCTGGTAAGTTCTCAGATAGTGCCTTGAGTATATTCTGGAATTACTGAAAGTGTCATTCATGATACTAAGTTTACATATATATATGTATATATACATATATACACTCACATTATATGTCATTATGTAATATATTACAAATATAGTATATGTTACAATACTATATTATATACATTATAAACATATATTACACAATATGTAATATGACTAAATATTTATGAAAATTACATATGACATGTATGTAAGATATAATTTATATAATTTCTAGTTGGTTCTTTTTCAGTGCTTAAATTTCCTTGCTGTATAATCTCTTCATAATGTGAACTTTTTCATATAATTTACTAACATTTTTCTTGAACTTGTAGACTGTTGTTAAAACATGCATAGCACAGCCCAAAACCCTAAATAACTCAATTTAAAAAAATGGGGTTCAGAACTAAAAAGGTAATTCTCACCAGAAGAATTAAAATGGCTGAAAGGCACTTGAAAAATTTCTCAACATCTTTAGACATCAGAGAAATGCAAATCAAAACTACTATGAGATACCACCTGATACCTGTCAGAATAGAGAAGATCTAAAAACAAATATAACAGGTGACTGCCTATGCTGGAGAGGATGCAGAGCAAGGGGAACACTCCTCCATTGTTGGTGGGAGTGTAAACTTGTTCAGCCACTCTGGAATGCATTATGGTGGTTTCTCAGAAAACTGAGAATCAATCTCCCCAAGGACCTAGCAATACCACTATTGGCCATATACCCAAAAGATGCACATTCATACCCCAACGACATTAGCTCAATTATGTTCATAGCAGCATTATTTGTAATAGCAAGAACCTGAAAACAACCTAGAGGCCCCTCAACTAAAGAATGAATTAACAAACTGTGTGTGGTACATCTACACAATGACATACCACTGAGCAGTTAAAAAAAATGACATTCTAAAATTTTTAGACAAATAGATGGATTTGGATAATATCTTCTTGAGTATCACAAGTTCAGAAAGATAAACATGGGATGTCCTCACTCATTAGTGGACTTTAGACAAAAAGCAAAGAACACACAAGCTGAAAACTACAACTCCTGAGCAGCTTGGGATGTGAAGAAACTTAATAGAGACATCTAGGAATTCCCCTAGGAAGAGAAAATAGAGAAGATCCTCTTAGCTAATTGGGAGCATAAGGGGTCGCAACTAAGAAAGGGTGTGAATAAATCAGAGAGTAGGAGATGATTGAGAGGATCAACAACAAGGAAGAAAAAAAGAGACACATGGAGATCTTAATAGAGAAAGACAATGTAGGGTTGGAAAAAGACCAGGTGCTAGGGAAACCTTTAAGAACTTACAAGATGTCCCTGCCTAGGCCTCCAATCAATAGTGCAGGTGAGGCTAGACTTGACTTCCTCTATAATAAAATGAATAGTCACCCTAAGTGCCATCACAGTACTTACATCCAACAAGGAATAGAGGTAGAGAAAGGGATACATGGCTGAGCAATGGGCTGAGTTCCTGGTACAGCTCAGGGCAGAGGATGACAGCTTATATGAGTAAGGGGATAGGGATTATGAGGAAAATTCTCACAGTGATAGCTGGCAGGAGCTCTGAGAAGCTCAATGAATCAAGAGCAACCAGAGGAAACCATCAGGAAATGAAACTAAGCCCTCCAAGGGTAGGCAACTGTTCACTAACACATGGACTGTATATGAACTGAAACATCAGAACCCATTCCCTCCAGAGGAACACCTAACCCAGTCTTGATATTAGGATGAGGAAATCAGACTTGCCTTGAGTGGATGCTTACTTGACCCATATTGGGACTTCTTGCCCTTTTGGAGAAGGGGGTTGGCGGATGGATGGTAAGGAGGGAGGCTGAAGCCTGACCTGGAGTGATTGGATTGGGGAAGAGAGTTGGAACAAGAAGATACATGGATTAAAAAGACTTTATTTTTTTTGTTGTTGTTGTATAAACATAACAACAAAAAATCTTGTATAGATTTCTTTAGTTCATACATCTTTTAGTTTCTTTGAAGTTTTTATATAAGCATCAGGTTATTTTTTTATTCTTTTCTGAAAATTTAGCACAGTGAGTTTTGATTTTATTTAACTTCCCTTACCCAACTTATCCCAGATTTTTCCTTCCTACCAAAGAGTATACCCTGCTCTGCAGTCATACAGGGCAATTTTTATTGCCCAAATATTCTTGGATGTGTGACCATTCATTGGAGCATGCTCAAGTTATCAGGGTTTACTTTTAAGGGAAAACAGATTTTTCTTTTCTTGGCTGTGAATAGTTGCCATTAGCTCCTTAGCTCAGTTACAACTCTGTGAACGACTGCCCTCTCCATGCTGAGATTTAATCTTTCTAGGTCTTGTACTTGTTTTGTGAATACTGTCAAAACTTCTGTTTAGTCATATATGTTTAGCTGTCCTGCAGTATTCAGAAGACACTTTTTCTTTGTCTCATTTACCCATTCAGCTATTAGATACATTTAACTTTTTCTTCTGAAGAATTCCTGAGTGTTTGGAATAGTATTCTGACAAGGGCTAATTTGTCTGCAGCCTTTTATTCTCCAAACCTTGGCCAGTTTTGCATCTCTGTATCGATAAACATAAACTGCAAACAGAAGTTTTACTGTTGATGGTTGAAAAGTGCCTAGATTATATGGACAAATTGATATGCTGTTAGAACTCAGTATTGTTTGATATGTGTTCAGTGCTATTTAATATTGTGCTCATTTGGCAAAATAGTAATAGTAATTTCTCTTAGGGGCCAATGACCTGTGTTATTATCAAAATAGTGGTGTTAGGTATGGTTTTCCCATTATGAAACCAGAGTTAGTTCAATGGAAAAGTGTTTGATTATTTCCATGATGTTTATCCCACCATTATGCCAGTGTGACATATTTCAAGCTCACAGTCTTGATCATAGTTGACAAGATTTATAGTTAAATAAGACTGACAGTTCTTTTCTCTCAAAGCCTTCATAGTATCTTCTAGGATCTTACAAACTCAACCTTAGGGATGAGGCTTCCAGATCTGTAGCAAGTACGTTTCTTTATGTATTATGACTAAATTAATTTTGTCTTCAGCAATATTGTATATACTTCAACACAAAAATAGTGTATAATGTCTAAGGGTCTTTGAGAACTTACTGGTCAACCTCTCCAAAATATGTAATCTACAATAGTGGGTTTCAATATTATGTTTTTGGTAATTCAGTAATACTACTTTTTTTCCTGTCTTTTTCTTCTTCTACTCTGTGCCCCTTTCCTTCAGCCTAATTTATCCCTTATCATTTTACATTTTTTAAATAATTTATTCTTGTGCTTATTACCTCCTATCTTTTCTTTCCTTTATAAATTTTCTGACCTGTGTGGAAATTTCAAATGAAACAAACCTTATTTATCTTTAAAAGTAAAACTCTGAATTCCTTTTCAGTCAGTTTATTTGTAAATGTGAGAGTGTATTCCATTGTAGGGAAGATGTTCTGTTAGGGATGATTAATGATTAATCTTTGTGTCTTTGTGTGGTATGTATGTGTTTGTTTGTTTTGTATCTTTCTTGGAGTGAATTTATCTTTTATGGTTTACTCTCATTTCTTTTAAAATTATTTCTAAACTTAGTACTCAAAATCTTCCTATAAAATGCCTGCAGGAAATTCAGTTATAATATTTAGTAGAAATTAGTGAAGTGCTGTGGCAACATTGATCCTTATTTGGCCATATACCAATGCATGCTGACCAGAAAGGTAACAAGATGGAATGAAAACCTGAGTCACATTTTGAGTTCAGTGAACTTTCTGGGATACATCATACTTTCTGGAAATAAGGTATCAAAATGTATTTCCCATTGAAGTCTGTTATCTGCTGAGGTTTATAGACAAAACCATAACTTTGAGATGACCTATTGAACAACTGGAGCACAGACATCAATTTACTTTTCAGTACCTACTCAGTGAGACCTCAAAAGTCAGAATCTCTCCCTGTTTGGGACACCAAAACCCAAATCCTGATCTTTGAAGGGACTTGATACCCAATGAAACTGAAGTCACACCTGTCATTTTCTATAAAACTAAAGGTGGTGTGCATGTGTGAGGTAGGTAAACTTTGTTCATTGCCACCACAATGCCATTTGCTAAAGTAGAACAGACATTAATGTTTTACCAAGATAAAATAGGTAAGAAGCAGTGTTTCCTTCTTACAAGGACAAATATTTAAACATTTAGTTATCATTTACCTGAACACATTTTAGAAAGGAAATATCAGAAAGCAAATGAAAGTTATATCTGTTAAACCTAGTGGGTGATTTGTTGTATAGGTTGATATGGATTTTTCACAAAGAATGCAAAGAGTAACTGTTTTTATTATTTTTACTTTTTAAATAGAACGTGATATTCACAACAGAAAAGAAAATGTATAATGAACAATAGATAAGAGGTATAGATCCTGAGAGTATTTTGAACATACTGATTTTGAAGTGAATTAGAACACTGACCTGAAGATTTGAAGGATACAGCTTGATGCATGAGTCAGAAATTCAAGCGAGAGGCCTGGGAAGCTAGAAAAAATAGTCTGCCATCAGCACATCACTACTTTATTGACCCATCTGGAAATCAGTGATGTACAATCCAAAATGGTTTTATTTTTATCCAATTATTGCCTTTGAAAAAGAAAAGAAGTAGCCCCTCAGCTGTCAGCTGAAAGCTGACCTTGCATTAACAGCCAGGTCACAGTGTTCTACTGAAAAATACCATCTCACAGAATACTAATATCAGACAAGGGCATTCTGTGACAATGATGGAGTGAGACAGAATTGGCCTCTTCTACACTCATGTCTGAGCAGCAATATATATAACACTGTTCATGTTAGAAAAATGACCAAACATCCCCCTCTCCAGGCTAACAAAAGTGCTAGCCTTTCTCTTAATGGTCAGTGCTTTCTCATTGTTCTGAATTTTTTTGTCTGTTACTGAAAATAGGATGCCTATATACTACACAACCTTCAATAGTATATGTAGTCTTTTCTAGGACAAAAAGAGTCTGTTCTTTATATTTGAAATGTGAAACATTTTTTTGGTGGTGCATACCACAGCTTTGAGTTCTTGGTATGGTTTTGTCACCAAATCTTGCTGTAGATTTGGCATCTCTGTTCTGTGCTTCAACTATAGTCATCTACAGTTATTTAAAAAAATCCCTAGTGAGTAAAATGTAAACACTTGAATATTGATTCAATTATAATTTTATTTCTATTGTTTACTCTTAATGGACAAATACAATGTATCATTGTGTAAGAAATAAAGATGAAACAATATCAGTACTTTCCCCCCATATCTTTTACATCTTATATATGTGTCTCCAAACATGTTATTTCTAAGAATAGAGAAACTGTCTTTGATATTAGTAAATGACGTGGTTTTAGTAAGAAAATGTTTATTTTTATGATATGATTATTGAAATTGAAATGATATAAACTCAACAAACAAGCTGTAACGTAATTATATTTTAAATTGTTTTTAATTTTTGATATTTTAATTTAATTAAAATATTTATCCTTCTCCTTCCACCCTCTAAGTCCTTCCATAAACATGTTCAAAACCACTTGATCACATATGTAAACACTTGTGCACAATGGCTGCCTTTGTTAAGTGTTTGTAATTTTTATGCCTTTGTAGAACATTGGAGTAGAATACAGGGAAGGAGCAGGAGATTCCATGTAGGATAATGGAGAAAAGAGATGGTCAGAAGCAGTTGGAAACACAGGTTTGGAAAAAAAAATTGCGTAAGGTTGAGTATAAAACACAACCAATTGAATTACAGGTGGTAAAATATGATTACAACTAACTTGAGCTTGCATTAGAGTTTATGAGTTTATGAAATTTTATGGTTTTTGGTTTGTTGCACATTTGATTTTGACCAATTTCTAAAAATTATTTCCAGGTTTTTTTTTTTTAGGGCGGGGGGGGTCTAAATTTGTTTTCTTTATTTAAAAGGTTTGTTTTTTAATTTTACATACCAACCACAGTTTCCTTTCCATCCCCTCCTCCTAATAGCCCCCAGCTTCTCCCCACCTTACCCCTCATCCACTTCTCAGAGAGGGTAAGGACTCTCATAGGGAGTCAATATAGTCTGCATATCAAGTTGAGGCAGGACTAAACTCATCACCATATGAAGGCTGAGCAAGTTGTTCCTTTATAGGGAATGGGCTCCAAAAAGCCAGTTCATGCCCTTGAGATAAATCCTGGATCCATCCCACAATCTGCCCAAGATACACACTGTCTTCCGCATTCAGAGTGCCAAGTTCAGTCCCATGCAGGTTTCCAACTGTCAGTCCAGAGCCAATGAGCTTCCAGTAGCTTAACTGTCACTGTGGGTTTCACCATCATGATCTTCTTGATCCCTTTCCTTATATAATCTGTCCTTACTGTCTTTGACTGGATTGGGAGTTGGGGCCAGAATTCTGTGCCTTTTTAAAGTTTTTGTCACTTCAATTTTCTTTTTCTCATCTATTCACTGTATTTAATTCTTAGAAGTGGATGGCAAAGTAGCAAATTCAGTGGAATTTTAGGAGACTAAATACAGATAGATACTGGATCAAAATAGTGTCTTTGTAAGGAAAGCTGAAGATCCAAGACATTCATGCTAAAGATTTCCCCTCTTTCAATGACAGTGATTTTGCTTAAGGTCCACTAATGACTAAGTACATTCTGCATATCCTTCTGGGTTTTTGAGACCTTGCTCAGGAGGATGTTCACCAAATCTATCCATTTGCCTACAAATTTTAGAAGATCATGTTTTTCTTACTGCTGAATAGTAGTATTCCATTATGTAGATGTACCACAGTTTGTAAATACATTCCTCAGTTGAGGAGCATCTAGATTCTTTCTAAGTTTCTGTTATTATGAATAATGCTGCTATGAACATAGTTGAGCTAATGCTTTTGGGGTTGCAAATGTGCATCTTTAGGGTATATGCCCAATAGTGGTGTTGGTGGATCCTTGGGGAGATGGATAGCCAGTTTTCTGAGAAAGTTCCATACTACATTCCAAAGTGACTGGACAAGTTTACACTCCTGTCCAACAATGGAGGAGTGTTCCCCTTAATCTACATCCTCTCCAGCATAGGCTATCATCTATGCTATTGATCTTAGCCATTCTGCCAGGTATAAGGTGGTATCTCAAAGTTGTTTTGATTTGCAATTCTCTGATGGCTAAAGATGTTGAGCACTTTTTCAAATGCTTTTAAGTAATTTTTAATTCTTCTGCTGAGAATTCCCTTTTTTTTGTTCTGAACCCGATTTTTTAATTGAGTTACTTAGGGCTTTGGGCTCTAGTTTCTTGAGTTCTCTGTGTATTTTAAAGTTCAGTCATCTGTCACTTGTAGGGTTGGTGAGGATCTTTTAGCAATATGTAGGTTGTCGTTTTGTCTTAATGACCGTGTCCTTGACCTTACAGAAACTTCTCTGTTTTAGGAGAACCCACTTATTGATTGTTGTTCTTAGTCTCTGTGCTACTGGTGTTATATTTAGGAAGTAGTCACCTATGCCAATGCATTGGAGGGTATTTCCCTCTTTCCTTTTTATCAAGTTCAGTGTAGCTAGGTTTAAGTTGAGGTCTTTGATCCACTTGGATTTGAGTTTTGTACATGGTGTTAGGTTTGGATGTATTTGCATTTTTCTACACACTGCCATAAAGCTATGCCAACACCATTTGTTGAAGATACTATTTTTTCCAATGAATATTTTTGACCTCTTTGTCAAAAAGCAGGTGTTCATAGGTGTATGGGTTACAATTCTCATCAAAATCCCAACACAATTTTTTACAAACCTTCAAAGAACAAGATTCATTTTCATCTGGAATATCAGATAGCCAGGATTGCCAAATCAATTTTGCTCAACAAAAGAACCTCTGGAGGCATCATCATACCTGACTTCAAACTATAGTATAGAGCTGCAGTATTTCCAGTTTTATTTCATCTCACATTTTAACGTTGTTATATTTTACTGGTGAGAGTTGGTTAAAACATTAGAAAGTTTAAAATGTATTTTTCTTTCCTTTTATTTTTTTATTTAAAAGGGTTTTTTTTCTATATCTACCACTGTACCCCCTCCCTCCTCCCCTCCCAGCTCTCCCAGTCCTCCCCTAGCTTCCTTCCATCTCCCCATCCATTCCCCAAAGAGGGCAAGGAGTCCCAAAGTGGGTCAGTTTAGGCTGGCTTATCCAGTTGAGGTAGTTCTGAGTCCCTCATCCCATTATTAAGGCTGGATTAGATGTTCCTCTATAGGAAATGGACTCTGAAATGTCAGTTCATGCACAGGAACATAGTCTGATCCTACTGCAAGACACTCCACAAACTGCACATGCTGTTTGACAGTCATCTACCTTTGGAGTTCCTTTCCCTACAGGTTTCTCAGCAATTATTTCAGAGTCAGTGAGTTCCCAATAGCTCATGTCAGCCATCTCTGTGGGTGTCCTTCTGTAAGTTCCAGGCCAGCCAGGATTACATAGTGAGATTCTGTCTTGAAACAAAAACAAACAAACAACAAACAAAAATCTCCCACAAACAAAAAGCAAAATGAACAAATAAAAGACTTGATGTTCTCCTTGGGCTTCTAGGCATGTTCATGGAAGTCTACTCACACATGGAAATTCACACACTGATAAATATTCTTTGTCGGCTTAAAAAATTGGCAAAGTTATTTCATACAGGCCAGGAAAAAAATTGGTGTCATTTATTTTGAAATTGTACTTGAAGATATATTTTTTTATTGAAAATAGATTGTTTTCATGCTATATTGTCTGATTACAGTTTTCCCTTCCCCTAAACCTTCCAGATTTTCCCCACTTCCCCACACACTCTTTCTCTTCTCTTTTCTTAGAGTATCAACAGGCTTCTGAAAAGCAAAAGAAAACCAAATCAGGATATGACAAAACACAGCAAATTTTTATTTTACATCTTAATATGCCTATAAAATATGTAGAATGACTAAAAAGAATTAAAACATTCTCCAGGTACGTAAATAATGTATAATTGTCTAATTTTAGGGTGACAATAAAGCAGAATTAGACAAGATTATTCAAAGATAATAGTGTTACATTGCCATGTGAACAAAAGAGTCTGGAGAATGACATTTAGTGATAAATCACATTTAGTGATTAGGTGCTGACTCATGCTATTAGCCTACTCCAGATGGTCAGTGTGTGTTTGTAGGGTGGTATAAAAACATGAATAAATGAATATGTTTCTAAATCATGTAATACCATCTTCCTCTATGGTCACTATCTTCCAAAGACTATAACCTTGTCTTTTTTGTTTAATGATTTTATTCATTTTATAGAAATTCATAAAGATGAAATATTTAGAAAATGAAAAGAGTGCAGTTTAAAAGCACCATTAAAATATATTAAAATAACAAATTTTGATCATCATTTGACATTATCACATTGAGAAAGCATATTAATTTTCTGTCCTAGAAGACAATGTAATAGAACTTCCTAATAAAAAGCAAAATACTTACATTTCATCTTGACTATGGGAGCTTTGTAAATGAAAGTTATTTTGTATTTCACTGCACTGGTGTCAAAGGACAATAATAAAGAAATTAAATGAGAGAAAATCAAAAGAAAGTAATCTGCTCTCTAGAATTAGCATATATTTAAGATATGAAAGCAAAGACTTCTTTTATTCTCAAGCACATTAGCATAATTTCATATGCTTGTTTTCTTTTCTAAATCAAGACACAGTTAATGGACTTTTGCATAATGAGGACATTTTTGTGTGTAGTTATAGTCAACCTCTGTGTTGTGCTTTTATTCTTAACTTCAGATTGAATCCTGCTTTTCCCCCAATGTTGCCTTTTGCATAGATGTGTAAATAATCATCAGTTAAATGAAATTCACCATAGATTTACATTGTATTTGAGAGTCTGTAAAATACTGCATTTCTCATGCAATAGTATGTGCACAAATTATTGCTTTCTTTCTTAGATATGCATGTTTGTTGATAACAGAATAATTCTCAAAAAGAAAATAAATAAATAAATGAAATAAATCTGTTGAAGATTTTGTAACAAACAATTGCTAAAATATCTTTTTAAATTGGTATAATATTTGTATGAAATCAGTATAATATTTATATTCATTCTTTGAAATTTTCATACATAAAATGAATTTTTATATTTAGCTCAGATTCCACCCAATATTTCCAATATATACTTTAAAGCTTTCTATCTTCTCCTAACTTCATGTTCTTAAAAAATATTAAAATCACTGAATTTAGTTTTTGATAATCATATGCTCATGGATGTGGGACCATATGATAAAATGTGTTCAATCTACTGAGGACCACACCCTTAAAGACAATAGCCCTTGCTGCCCTTACAAATGCCATCAGTTGTCAATGGTTCCTTAGTTAAAGGATTGTGCTCATAAATTATTACCCTCTTCCATGGAAAAATGTTGATTAGCTTAGTCTGAGTCAGACTATTGCAGGTGCTATGAGCTGATGAATACAGTAGTTCTACCATGTTCAGATATTATTTTTTTCTAGTCTCCTTTAATCCTGACACTTACTTTTTTCTGTCTCCTATTCTAAAATTTTCTCTGAGCCTTGTGAAAGAGGTATGATATAGACATTGCATTTGTGGTTGAACACACTGTAGTAGCTTATTCTCTGCACTTTCACTTGAGTGAGTTTTGGAGTTAATTGCTCTACACTGCATAAAACATTTGATTAGCAGGACCAAAAAATATACTCAAATAAGGGTATAATGATTTGAATGTAGTGGTTATCTTGGTATAATGACACTTTAGCAAAATAGTTATGGAAGGTTCATTATGTTTTATTATAAAGACCCAACTGTACAAAATCTTGGTAATAAATCTATCTACAATTTATATTCAAACCATAATGTATGGTTGGAATACTTAATTCAATTCATATGACAGATTTGTATTCATCTTTTGTTTTTAAAACTATAAGTTTAAAAGTACTACACTATCCATATTCTAACAAACTTCATTCAATCTCTGAATTCTATCAGTTAAAAATAAAACATTTTTCTCATATCTCAATTTTCTCTTCTTATAATAACACATAATTATACCAGTCTGTTTTTAAGATTTGCTTTATGACTTTAAACTCTATATGATAATCTATTTAAATAAAACATTCTTAAATTATATTTTAGATATTATTTTCATTTTGTTTATGAGAATATTTATGTGAGTACCCAAGAAGGCCAGAAGACAGCATCAGATTTCTTGGAGCTGGAGGTACAACTGGACATGAGCTATAAGTTATGTTTGCTCTAATATACTCCAGTTATCTGTATGAGAAGTATGCATGTACACCTATGTGCTGAACCACCTCTGTGGTTCCTGTTTAACATCTTTGACTAGTCACTCTATATGAGAAGAACATGGCTCTGTTTCAGGTCCTCACAATCATGTAACTGAAAGGGTTTCACTTTCTCAGCTCTCATCTTAATTTTAATTCACAAAATTTAAATTAAAAAAAATCTTTTCCTGTCTACCTTCTCGATTTGTACATATTGATTTTTAAAACTTAAATTATTATTAGCCATATAAAATTATTCTGGTAGTACTTCGGTGTAAGAGTAATTTCTTCCTAGAAAGAAAATGTATCCTAACTTCATAATGTATACCTAATTCTGTGAAGAAAAAATTTTCAGAGCGTATAATGTCTTTCCATAAGGACTTTATACATAAGTACCACCACAGTTGGTCAATCACACAGTTTAAACCACACACCAGACTCTGTGATTTTGGTCTGTGTAATACACCACTTAATAGAACAGAAACTAAATAAAATACAAGTTGAACAAATATTTGCAGGCTAAAATTACAGCTTGCAGGGACAAAGTGTCAGAGTGATTTAGTCTTTAGAGCTTAGTAGTCAGTTCTTCAAGGAAAAACTAGAAAAAGAATGCGTGTATATTTTATCTTACTCAGCAGTAGGTTGAGAAATTGTAGCTTCACAAGCCTCTGCTCTTGTGTTTGAGAGGGCTTCGTCACTTTGTGATGCTGATAGCAGCAGTGATATCCCTTTTACCCTCCAGAATGAATGTCTAGCAGACCATAGGACCTTATTTTCAATAACAACAGTGAAAATATTAATATGAAATTTTGTTTTATTTACAACAAAATGACATACTTTATATATTCTACAACTTACTGAAATATTAATTAAGATGTAACTACTTCCTCCAATCATTGAAACCTACCCATTTCTCTCCATCCCCATGTTTAACTTAATGACATCTCATTCTTTTAATTATTATTGTTATAAGCACACAAATGAATAAGTCTATGAATGCAACCTGCTAAGGCCATTTAGGGTTGCTGGTAAGTATATGTTTTTAGGATTGACCACTTGGAATTAGATAACCACTTAGAGAATTTATTTATGAAGAAAATTAATTCTTTCTCTCTCTCTCTCTCTCTCTCTCTCTCTCTCTCTCTCTCTCTCTCTCTCTCTCTCTCTCTTTAAGCAGTCTTTAATTGCATGTAGCTTTTTTCCTGGGTGCCTGCTTCCTCCCACCGACACTGGTACTGTCAACTGACAATGTCATTGTCTGAGTATTTAAACAGCTATACTTTGTGATTTCATGGGTATAGATCCCCCATTATATCCAGAATATATTATCCCATACCAGATTTCCTCAGCCTCCTGTAGTCTTTCTGCCCCCTTTTCCATGATGTTCTCTTAGCCTTAGGTTTATAGGCACTGTGTTATACAGTCATTAAGTTTGAATGGGAATGTAATAGTCACTTATTTTCTTCATTTTTTACCAGTCATGGGTTTTTGTAATGATCTTTATCTTCTACTAAAGAAAAGCTTCTTTCATGAAAGGTATGCACATGTATTTTCATATATAAGGAAAAATATTAGGATACGATTAAGAATTATATTGTGTTAGGAAAGCATTAGTTCTTTGAGATTGATGGCACTATAAGCTATGAAAAGTTGGCTACATTTACAGTGCCAGGCATAATTTTCCTCATGTTGAGTATATTTTAGGTCCAATTAGATATATATAGATATATTATATATATTGGTTATTTAATTTGCAATGCTTAAATTCTCCCTTTTGCAAATTATATTCAGTAACATATAATAAGAATGTAATCTCTCATGTTGAATATGAAATTATTTAACATTTTAGTATTGTTCATTTCTCTAGTTTGTTTTAAAATATTTACATAAATAATCAAAGTTGAATGTATGTAGACTAAGACTAAGTGTGTGTGTGCATGTGTCTGTGTGAAAAACAAATGCTAGCTGTTATTAAATGAAAACTAATAGCCAGATAATGGGGGGAAAATGTAATATCAGAGAGAGAAAACAGTCCATAGTCAATTCTCACCCAGCCAACATCTCAGGGTAAAAGCCATCCTCCAGAGTCCTCAGCCTGGTTTGAAGCTTCTACAGAATACCACACCATCTGCCTATGCCTCCTTAAATATCTTCTTTTCCCAGTTTTTTTTTTTTTACTTCCAGTTCAAGTCTGAGTAATAATTCTATAGTTAAGATTAAAGGTGTGAGCTACTACTGTTTGGTAGTTAGGCCTTGAACTCACAGAAATGTAGGAAGATTTCTGTCTCTGGAGTTATGGGATTAAAGGAGTAGGTCACCACTCCCACTCTTTACAATGCTGGGATTAAAGGTCTTAGTTACCACTCTCTGACCTTCCTGGTTTGACTGTGGGTAGATCTAATCTCTGATATTCCAGATTGATTTTATTCAGTATAAAATATATCACCACCTATGTGTGTTTGTGTAAAATTATATGTATAAACATATTATATATATAATTTAGAAAATAAATCATCAGTTTTAAAACAGAGGCTATAAATCTGAAAGAGCAATGGATGTACATGGGAGATTTTAGAGGGAGAAAGAGGAAGGGAGGAATGATGGAGTTTCAGTGTAACCTCAATAATATTTTAAAAAGTGAACAATATCTTATTATATTACTAACAAATTTTCAAATTCTATATTTTTGAAAAATGTTTATTATGATTTATGTCCTTGCAGAAATATACATACCTATGTACGTCAAAGGTCCAACATATATATGATAATGTAGTGTTTATTAAATTAGCAGTAGACATATTATGTATTCAGAAAAATATTAGGATGGCATAAAGCAATATAAAACATTTGACACATGTTGTATTAAGTTTTTTTTGGCCCGTTTTGGGTCTAGGAGGATTGTGACTTGGCATGCTTGTGGTGCCGGCAGTTTGGAACTTGGTCTGTGTGTTTGCGGCTTTTGTCTTTTAAAAGAAATGAAATTATATGTTTATATATTTTAACACTGTTTGGTCCATATCTTATGTCTATTACTAGCTAGCTCTTTTATCTTAATTTAACCCATTTTTATTGATTTGACCCCCACATGGCTCCCAGCCCGTGGCTGGCAGGTATCTCTACATGTCTTTTTCTCTTGGGGATCTGATGGAGAGTGACTAATTCTACCCTCCTTCTACCTGGCTGCCTCTGATTTTCTACCCACTTCTATGGTGCCCTGCAGGGACCCAAACAGTTCTTTATTTACATCATACAGAAAACATTCTACCACATTTTTTTTGTCTAATTAAAAAGGAAGGTTTTAATTTTTATATAGCAAAATTATATATAGAATAGCTCTTAAATAGGAATTATAGTCACCATATCTAGTCTGGTTATCCCTTCACTTCCTCTTAAAACCTCCTCTGTTTTATAAATAATTCTCACAAAATAAACCTCATTTAAAACATATCTCACAGTGGGTTCATACCACGATAGACACAAGCTTTGGTGTTTCTTCTTGTGTATATCCATAGTAATTAATTGATTGCACTCCATTTATTTGGATTTTTCACTCAAGAAAATCTTCTTAAAATTACATAATTTTTCTAAGAAAACCACACACAAACACACACAACAGAAAGATACTCAATTGAATAAGGCATTACTTTATACAATATAGTTTATTTATCAGAATATATTTTTTCTGTGGTGAACTTATATATTAGATTAATACCTTTATAGTTGTTATGTTCTGTACCACCAATATCCTTATATTTATAAAATTTAGTTATCCAAAATGCTAGATATTTTACACAATCTTGTAATGGAGAAGGAAATGAATAAAAACTATTACTCTGCATGTATATTGAAAAATAATTTATAAAAAATTCTTCATATTATTTCAAAAAACATCAAGATTGTTTGTTATTCCTATTATGGACTTCCATGACTATTTACTGAAATAGTTATTAATGTATTGAACATCTATGCTTTCTGTTTAAGAGTTTTAACACCTTTTATTATTTATTAATGTATTGATTTTTAACCATGCTAATTTTTTCTGTTTGGAACCTACTATTTTAATACTGTTCCATATTTTATTTTTTATGCTTTCATATTTTATGTATATAGTCACAAAATTTCCATTGTATTTTACACATACATTTTGTATTAATGGTCCAAATTAACAACAATGAAAAATTAATGGTCACATGATTAAGGAGAAATCTGAGGTTTTCTGAAATTTTGTAATTTTAGTTTCAAACTTGTAAATAATGTACTGAGTTTTTTGATGAATTCTTCCTTCCTAACATATGCTTAAATTACCTAATTATTTGTGGTGTTTAATAATTGTATAAAATGTTGCATAGGCTGTTCGTCTGCTTCCTATTTGCTTGAATAAGAACTGGCATTTTAAACAGAGATTTTGTCCTTATTCTATATTACATTGTAGAAATAGCTGCTTCATGAACATTATTTTCTTCTTTTTGTTAATCATTTAGATAAATGATCTTCACATGATGTTCATAGGCCAAAGATACTAAATAGTGCTACTAATCAGAACTTATTCTATATTACATTGTAGAAATAGCTGCTTCATGAACATTATTTTCTTCTTTTTGTTAATCATTTAGATAAATGATCTTCACATGATGTTCATAGGCCAAAGATACTAAATAGTGCTACTAATCAGAACAAGACAGCTAAGTCACTCTAAATAGTCTGACTGTGATTAGCAAAAGACACAGAATGTCCTATCTAATTCAAGTTGACAGATGACCCTCATCTTAACAAAATCCAACTATTTGGAATCAATGTTTTAAGGAAAACTTGGAAAAAAGATTAAGATTTTTATTTTACTTTAAAGGGTAGAACAGTAATTACTCCTAAAAAAAAATCTACCTAGGAAGTAAAAATTGGAGTGAATATATGTTCTTCAGAATCATAAAATGTGTCTTTTCAATAAAACAAAAACATTTACCTTGATCAAACATCATGGCTGAATGTCAGAGTAGAATTACTTGATCAAATGCCAAATTAAGAGCAATTTTCTAGTGTCTTATAGCAGGGACAAAGAAAAAGAAGGAGAATGTATACAAATTATAGTTACATTTTTATCTAGAATGGTAACTGAGAATAAATATTCAAAAATATGAAATGAGACAATGCATAGAATCCTATAAAATCAGACCAAAATGTTTAGCCAATACATTAGTGAAATGTTCGCTTTTTCTTTTGTTTATTTTTGAGATTATTTTAACTGTAGCATTTCATGCTTTTCCTTTCTCTTTTTACTCCCACATATTCTCCTCTTCACTCTCTTTCAAACTCATGGCCATTGTTTTCACCAATTGTTCAAGTATGCATATATTTGTATATAAACATATATTCCTGAACTTTCGAGAACATATAATTTTACTTGTATAGACATTTGCAGGTCTGGAAATAGGCACTGATCAACCAATTAGCCTTCTCTTGCTTGAGGAGGGCCACTGCTGTCACTCCCAGATAACTTGGTTGTTTACATATTTTTGGGAGTAGGGTTGAGGCCTTTGACAAAATCCCACATATTTCTGTGTTAAAAGTCTTAGATAATGGAGGGCTAGATGGAGTAAGTCTCAACAAAATAAAAGCTTTGTACGTGAAACACATAACATCCTAAATGAAGTAAATCTTTTTAAAAAATTTATTTTGATTTATTTATAAAATAAAGTTCTTTCCCTCCCCCAAGTATCCCCTTGTTTTCCCTCCCCTCCCCTTCCAGTTCCTCCAGGTCAGCCTTCAGCTTCTCTCCTTCACATCCCCCAATTCCATCCCCCAAAGGTGTAGGAAGTCCCAAGGTGGTTCACCTCAGCATCCACTCCTGGCAGATCCGATTTCCTAATCCTAATGTCAAGACTGGGTTAGATGTTTCTCTGGAGGAAATGGGCTCAGAAGTGCCAGTCCACACATAGAAAAACAGTCTCCTCAAAACAATCCAAATAAAACACTAATGCTATAGGGTTAGACACTATTCTCACTTTGTGCTACCAATCATGACATTAGTTTTGCTGTGGTCTGGTTGTTTATGTATTCCCAATATTCCACAATGAAAATTTTTATTGTCGAAGTGATGCCATTCACAGGTGGGAACCATTGAAACATAAATTTTGTCATAGGGTAAATCCCCAAAGAATGCATTTAATACCCTTGTAAAAGCATCCTTACAGAACTCCTGTTGCCAATATATCTAGGAGTAGTTCTCACATTTTTATTTGGTTGCCTTTATATCAATGGAACACATATTTTAGTATACTTCAGAATCACAGAGATTTTTGTATTATTTTTTGAAAATCAATATCAAACATTATATAAAAAGCAAAACATTCAGAATAGATATCAAAAAATTCATACAGTAATAAAATTTGTCTTTTCTCTAAAATACATGAAACATGAAAAATAAAATCTAAAGCTTCTCCAGCCAGGTTAGGCTCAGCTACAGATAAAAAAAAAAAAAAGTAGGTCACAGCTAATGCCCACAGATGCACACCACAATCTTACTTAAAGGGGTTGATAACTTAAAGATTCTCATGAAGCAGCTTTGGCTGAACCTCAGAATTTTCTATGTTCTGTGTTCTTTTTGTGGTATTGTTTTGTATTCCACCAAGAATCAATTTGAAATAGAAAATGAATACCTAAATCTGGGCTTTCTATAACCTATGTTGTTTGTGAGAGGAATTATCTTCATAACTCTATTTAAACTTTGTATAGATGCAATAAACATATTTTAGTAAGCTTATAAAAGAATAGGTTACCATATGGACATTTCAGAGCTCTTTAATGTTCCATATATCTCCATACTCACTTCTCTGCCTTGTCCTTTATCCTCCACATTTAATCCTTCCTGACCAATTAGTGTCCTTTTTCTTTCTCTTTTTTCTTTATTTATCAAGAAAAACAGTAAATTGAATTTAAAATGCTGCTAAGTTAACAATAACTATAAAGAAAATAAAAATCATAAGCATGACTTATCAAGGGTGATAATGCAAATAATTTGCTACACATAAAATTACTTTGTGTTCAGCTTTCCCTCTGAATTTTTTTTTCATCCCTGTATATCCTTATTCAAGGTCCCTTGCCCTTCCTGCCACATCAGGTCATTTTTTTCTTCTCCACAACTCCCAATCCCCTCCCTGGGCAGGCAGCAGACAGTCCCATGGTCCCACTGATCCAATAATGCTTAGTTCAGTCTCCACTCCTGGCAGATCCAGTTTTGTCTCCCCTCCCTCAAGAGTGAGTCAAGTGTTCCTCTAGGTGGAGTGGGGTCCCAAGGGTCAGTACAGGGTGTTTCTGATCCCAAGCTGTTCAGTGGTTGTGGTTTGCAGCTTGGGCATGCTTGGCTTTTTTCTTGTTTGTTTGTTTGTTTGTTTAGAGACCACTAATGAGTGAGTATATCCCCTACTTATCTTTCTGAGTTTGTGATACCTCACTTAGGAGGATATTCTCTAAATCCATTCATTTGACTGCAAATTTTAGGATATCATTTTTTTTCTTACTGCTGAGTAGTATTCCATTGTGTAGATGTACCACAGTTTGTTAATCCATTCTTCAGTTGAGAGGCATCTAGGTTGTTTCCAGGTTCTTGCTATTACAAATAATGCTGCTATGAACATAGTTGAGCTAATGCATTAGGAGTATGACTGTACATTTTTAGGGTATACAGCCAGAAGTGGTATTACTGGGTTCTTGGGGAGATTGATTCTCAATTTTCTGAGAAACCATCATATTGCATTCCAAAGTGGCTGAGCAAGTTTACACTCCCACCAACAATGGAGTAGTGTTCCGCTTGATCTGTATCCTCTCTAACATAGGCTGTCATCTGTGCCTTTTATCTTAGCCAATCTAACAGGTTTAGATGGTATCTCAAAGTTGTTTTGATTTGCATTTCTCTGATAGCTAAAGATGATGAACACTTTTTCAGGTGCCTTTCAGTCATTCGTAATTCCTCTGCTGAGAATTTCCTTTTTAGATCTGAACCCCATTTTTTTGATTGGGTTATTCAAGGTTTTGGGCTCTAGATTCTTGAGCTCTTTATATATCTTAGAGATCAGTCCTCTATCACTTGT
Source organism: Sigmodon hispidus (assembly GCA_004025045.1). Lineage (NCBI taxonomy): Eukaryota > Metazoa > Chordata > Mammalia > Rodentia > Cricetidae > Sigmodon > Sigmodon hispidus. The sequence goes on from PVIH01003575.1 coordinate 152,358, forward strand.
AGGGTTGGTGAAAATCTTTTCCCGTTCTGTAGGCTGTCATTTTGTCCTATTGACAGTGTCCTTGGCTTTACAGAAGCTTCCCAGCTTCAGGAGATCCCACTTATTGATTGTTGGTCTAACCCTAATTCTAACCCTAACCATAACCCTAACCCTAACCCTTCCGCCTCTGAACACATCAGTTCATTCGCTCTTCTCCACAACTCCCCATCCCCTCCCTGGGCAGGCAACAGGCAGCCCCAAGGTCCCACTGTCCCAATATTGCTTAGTTCAGTCTCCACTCTTGGTAGATCCAGTTTTCTCCCCCCTCCCTCAAGACTGAGTCGGGTGTTCCTGTAGGGGGAGTGGAATCCAAGTAGTCAGTCCAGGGTGTTTCTGATCCCAAACTGTTCAGTGGTTGTGGTTTGCAACATGGGCATGCTTGGCTTTTTTCTTGTTTGTTTGTTTAGAGACCACTAACGAGTGAGTACATCCCCTGCTTATTTTTCTGAGTTTGTGATACCTCGCTCAGGAGGATATTCTCCAAATCCATCCATTTGCCTGCAAATTTTAGGATCTCATTTTTTTCTTACTGCTGAGTAGTACTCCATTGTGTAGATGTACCACAGTTTGTTAATCCATCTATTTTTTCAAGGGTGTAAACCCTGATATGTGTGTCTATGCGCCAATACATGGTCCTACAGCATATACACACTAACAGAAGTAAATGAATTCAGTACTTTTCGAAAGGAGAACTTGAGATTGGAAATTGGAAAGGTAAACAGTAAGGGGTAGGAATTGGAATGGTATTGATCAAAGCATATTATAAACATTCCTGAGATTTTCAGATAATAAAAGTTAAAAGTTACAAAAGAATGTAAAACATGCTATATATTGTGGCTAGTGAAGAAGTAAAAGGAATGATTGGTCCCACTTGTCAGAACATTGAGTGTCTGAAGTCATGAAACATAAATGGTATGTTTGTGGTGTTGGCATGTGTGAAATCTTTATTTTTCTTCAGGCCTACAGGGCTATTATTATAGAGCCATAGCTTTGTCTTTACAATACTTAAATAAAAATTACTTGGGAACTTAATACTGAGACAAAATTATTAAAACAACTGTTATAACTCTTGCTCATAAGCAAAGACAAAGGGATTATGTTTTGTACACAATGTATAATTTGATGTTTTCAGTTTAAAATGTCATTAGTTAATATATAGATATGGACATGCACACACACAAACACACACAACATATATATATATACATATATATAAGAGAAAAATTACTTATAATATATATCATATTATAATTTATTATGTAACAATGACATTATATAATATTGATATAAAATATTATGTATATGAAATGCTCCCTATGTCTCAATGCATGTCACTACATCCATGTGCATACTGGCAAAAATAAATGGATTCAGTTGGTTTCAAATGAAGTACATGGAATTAAAAGGAAAAACAATTGGGGAAAAGAGAGAAATTTACATACACATACACACACACACACAAAATGAGGGACACAAAAAAAGACACAAAAGTTTTACTATTAGTACAAAAATATATTGTTGATAAAATATTCTGAAACAAACGTTATTCTTTTTTCAGGTTAATTATTAAATTATTGACATAGTAATTTTTAGACATTTTTGTACCTCATTTTGCTCAATATAAGTACATGGAAAACAAGAATCATTTTGAGAATAATCAGAATCTCAAAGTGTATAATACTAGTTATATCTTGAACCTTAAAGGCATTATCTTTTTATGTCAGAGTTGAATTTCAGTTTATAGGGGAAATGACTGCCTTTCTACTCACACAAATATGTAAGATAATTTCAAAATGATTTCAGAATATTTATGGCTACCACACATTTAACAAAGTATGTTTTATAGTTGACATGGAAAAAATTGCTAGATAAGATGTTGAATTTAATGTTTGGCACAGTTAGTACATACATTTCAAGGCATCTTCTACCACATGTATAACCTTGAAGCAATAGCACATGGACAGATATTTTAAACTTACTCAGATCTTCACTCATAAAAGGTTGAGCTGAGGAACCTTGCTTGGGCGATTTTCTGTTTAAATACAACTTCTCCAACTGCAAGCATACTTACTTATTCACATACTATTTTTTTTTCTGTAAAGAAGAGTAACAAAATGTTACACATTTTTCAGGAATATTGTAGATTTTAAAAACATTTCCTAGAAAGTCTAAGTCCATTTAACTTTACTAGCAGGGTAGTAAAATGAAGGAAAATATGAAAAGCCTATCAATTCAACTTTATGACCTTGAAGACTTTAAAGTCAAAGCATTTAAAGGACGTGCATATACAACATAATAATATTTATTGATATACTAAACAGAAATAAGACTGAATATTTTATTATGTTAGCAAGTTTATAGTGAATAAAATTCTATTATATTAAAGACAAAATAATAGGAAAAATAAACCAAAATAATCAGATATATGATATCACTGAACTTGAGAATCAATGATCTTCAAAATAGAATTTTAAATGTCTCACTTGGCATGGATATTTACAACATAATTCTTCACATTTTTGAGTTAAGTGATCCCACTTTAAGAGTAATTGAGTTGCAGTCTGGCTTATACTATAATGAGTTATGTGTTCTGAATAATAATAGAAAATAAGTACAATTTTTATTCAGGAAGGACAAGAGCGTAATCACTCAGAGAAGAGATATCTCAAAGTGAGTGTCCTGGTATCCTTGTTCTCTCCTTCTGAACAAACTATAAAAACAGAAAACTGAGGAGAGATGGTAGCTCATCTACGATGAGCTAGCAACTGTCAGATATAAGATTTCTGGAGGTTTTCTTTTTTCTTTCTTCACATTAGCAGCAAATAATTAGGGATTGTATACACATTTATTAAATTATGTGTTGATCACAATTTTTAGAAATTGGTAATGGAAAATTGGTCTGTATATAATCCTTTTCCTAGAAAGAATGTAATTCCAAATGCTCTCTGTGAAATAATTGTGCTTCTTATTCTCAGAGAAGTAGCATCCTCCTCTAGAAATGTTGAAGTTAATGGTAGTTTTAAATTTCATCCTGCCTTGAATCACCCTACTACTGTTTTTCCTTTGGAATAAATGAACAAAGTTAGAGGAAAAAACAACAAATGCAAGAATTTATGAGTTTTGTCTTTCTGTGACTTGGTTATCTCACTCAACTTGTTATTTTCTAGTTCTAATTACACATATTCTAAAGTGTATATGTGTTACCTTTAAATTATTCATTCATCATTTGAAGGACATTTATTTATTCCTGTTTGCTAATTACTGTGAAAAGAGGAGCAATGAGCATGACTTAGGTGTTTGTTTAGATTGTACTTTGTGTATAAATCCAAAATGGGTATTGCTTTATTTACATGAACCCAAAGGACTCCATAGACTTTTGACATTATTATGCATAGATTTTATGTCATTAGGTATTTAAATTATGAAGTGTTCTCATTTTGTGCTATTTTAAATTGGAATCTTTGCCTAATTATTTTATGGCTATGTATATTATTGCTAAATAGAAAGGCTACTGATTTCAATATATTGATTTTATATTCTGTGTTATGATGAAAAAAGTATATCTTATAGCTTTCTGTTTTTAATGTTTAATAGTCTGTTTTTAATAGTCTTTAATGTTTTAGTGGTTGATATCTTTGCTTATTATAAATAAATTCTTGGCTTCTGTTTCCGCTCACCGGACCAGTGCTGTCTGCAGAGTCCCAGCACACTCTGGAGCAGGGGCAGATAATTGCTCCCAGTCACCATACCCAAAGCTCCAGCTGAGGGAGTTTGCACGGCTACCCACCACCACCTCGAACTGAGCAAGCCAACAACTGCAGGGGTCTCTGAAGGACAGACTCAGAGGTGACAGGAGGTACACAAATCCGAGTGCCACAACTGACCAGGAGCCATCTAATCGTGAACCACTGAAAACATGGGCAAACGTCAATGCAATAAAAACATAATAATACAAAGGACAACATGGTAACTCCAGAAGAGAGTGGCGATCTTACAAATACAAGATCTGAACTGAGCAATGAAGAGGAAACAGAAGGAAGCAACACCAAAAATTACTTTTTGATGATCATCGAAGCTCTAAAAGAAGATATGAAAAAAAGCCTTAAAGAAATAGAAGAAAATACAAACAAAAAATTGGAAGAAATGAACAAATCTATAAAAGAAACATGCCAGGAAATAAAAGCTGAAATAGAAGCAATAAAAAGGCACAAAATGAGGCAAAGATAGAAATAGAAAACCTAAAGAAAAAAGGTGGAACCACAGATACAAGCATAACAAACAGAGTTCAAGAGATGGAAGATAGAATCTCTGAAGTGGAAGACTCAGTAGCTCAATTAGATATATCAGTCAAAGAAAATAGTAAAACTAAAAAAGCCATAACTCAAAATGTCCAGGAAATCTGGGACACCATGAAAGACCTAATTTGAGAATAATAGGAATAGAAGAAGGAGAAGAATACCAGCTCAAAGGCACAGATAATGTTTTCAATAAAATCATAGAAGAAAACTTTCCTAACCTGAAGAAGGAAATGCCTATAAAGATACAAGAAGCTTACAGAACAACAAATAGGTATGATCCCCCCAAAAAAGTCAGTGTGCCACATTTTAATCAAGCCACAAAACATACAGAACAAAGAAAAAATTTTAAGAGCTGCAAAAGAAAAGGGCCAACTCACATATGTAGGCAGACCCATCAGAATAACACCTGACTATTCAATGGAAACGATGAAAGCTAGAAGAGCTTGGTCAGAAGTTATACAGATGCTAAAAGAGCATGGCTGCTAAACTAGAATACTATACCCTGCAAAATTATCAATCACCATAGATGAAGTAAACAAGGTATTTCAGGACAAAGTCAGACTGAAAGAATATCTATCTACCAATCCAGCACTACAGAGAGTTTTAGAGGGAAAACTCCAACCTAAGGATCCCAGATATACCCACGAAATCACAAACAATCAATAAGTCCATAGAAGAATACCCTAGAGTAAGAAAATACAAGTTGCCACCAAAAATGGCAGGAATTATGAATCAATGGTCAATAATTTCCCTTAATATCAATGGTCTCAACTCTCCTATAAAACGTCACACACTAACAAGATGGATACAACAACATAAGCCATCCTACTGTTGCCTACAAGAAACACACCTCAACTGCAAAGACAGACACAGGCTTAGAATAAAGGGTTGGGAAAAGATTTTCCAGTCAAATGGTCCTAAGAAACAAGCAGGGGTTGCAATATAATATCTAACAAAGTAGACTTTAAGCTAAAAGCAATTAAAAGGGACCAAGAGGGTCACTACTTATTCATCACAGGAAAAATTGGTCAAGAGGAGATTTCAATCTTAAATATTTATGCTCCTAATGTAGGGGCACCTACATATGTAAAAGAAACACTGCTAAAGCTGGAATCCCACATCAATTCTTACACCCTAATAGTGGGAGACTTCAATACCCCACTTTCAACCCTGGATAGATCAACCAGACAGAGCCTCAACAGAGAAATAAGGAGTCTAAATGAGGTTATGATGCAAATGGATGTCATAGATATCTACAGAACCTTCCA
>PVIH01003576.1:0-157712 GCA_004025045.1 Sigmodon hispidus
TGGTATTTGAACTGTAGAGGACAGCCATGGTGGGGGATGTGGGGGGCGCCTCACTGTATGGCTGGTATTTGAACTGTAGAGGACAGCCATGGTGGGAGACGTGGGGGGCGCCCTACTGTAGGGCTGGATTTGAACTGTGACAAGAAGAATGATGAGGACAGGTTGTGCAGAGACCTGGGGTGGCAGCACGTCTATGCTTGAGTGCCCTCATCACTGCATATCTATAAATTATTAAACTATTTTTAGTTTTAAAAAATCCTTTTATTTACCAAAATTGTTCTTGTGCTTAACTAGGATGATATATTTGCTACAGAAGCAGTTAAACCTTTTCAGAAAAAGAGAGAGAAGGAGAGAACTTTGGAACCCAACCTATTTGATGATAATATTGATATCTTTGCTGACTTAACTGTAAAACCCAAAGGAAAGTCCAAAAAGAAAGTAGAAGCCAAGTCAGTGTTTGATGATGATACAGGTGAGTGTGGGTTCCTGCTCCTTCTAGAAGTATGGCTTCCTACAGTGTACCCAGAGAGCATCACTGTTTACTGACTGCCTAGATTTCCTGTGCTTCACATTGGCTGTTGGCCCTTTCTTGGACTTCAGTGGTTTTTGTTTTTGTTTTTTGTTTTTTTTCCCTGTGGATTCCTGGTTAGTTTAAGAATGTGATGTGTGGATAGACTAGTCATTTTCATGAGGCAACCTTATGCTATGCTGACTATTAAGGTTTAAGTTGGTGCTCAGCATTTGATCTGAAGACAGAAGCTAACTTTTATCTTAGTGCTCACAGCCATTATCTGACAAGCACTTTTTCTGAAAGGAGAATCCATCAGCAGGCTATAATCAGGCACTCTCAATAACCTGGCAACTGCTTCCCAAATAGTTGTCTTGGAGGCTTCATATTATAGTAACTGCTGGGCCAGTAGTTTAGGCTTGTTACTAACTAGTTCTTACACTTAAACTAACTCATAATTCTTATCTGTGTTTAGCCATGTGGCTCGGTACCTTTGCTTAGTGCAGCATTCTCGTCTTGCTTCTTGTCTGCTGGTGTCTGCCCACTGCCTTTCCTCTTCCCAGCATTCTCCTGGTCTGGTAGCTCCACCTATCCTTCCTGCCTGCCTACTGACTAATCAGCATTTTATTAAACCGATACGAGTGACAAATATAGTATACAAGAGCCTAGTCCCACAGCAGCAGGCCATGAAGTTGGTTGAGACAGAATAACAGCTGGACAAGGGACAGCCTAAGGACTGAAGGGTCAGGACAGGAGAGCAGGCCTGTGCATTAGAGTCACACATGTGAGACTTGGCCTCTTCGTGAGTTCTGTGTATGAGTGAACATGCTGCACCCACTCCTCCGTTAACAAGCAAGCCCAGTGCTGATAACTATGAATGTTTGGCTCCTGATGGTCCCGCCTTAGTTGACCTCTGTCTGTACATGATAGGCAAATGTTTTAAGGTTCACAAGGTAGAGTTCTTGGTCTCTACCTTGGGACTGACTTGGAAAGCTTTGTTTCAGAGTCTGTCCCTCTGGCAAACCCTGTGTTCTGTCCTCATGTGTCCTCTGCATAGAGTGTAGAAGAGACTTGACTTGCTTTTCTTTGTTCATTTTTTGACACGTGATCATGCTGTAGCTCTGGATAACCTTGAATTTACAACCGGCTGATGTTAGCCCTCCTGAGTGCTGGGGTTACAGGCAGGCGCACATGACTTTATCACTAAATTATCATACATGCTTATGGTGGTGTCATACAACTGAGAACATTTTATAAGTGGAGAGACAAAAGCTTTATAGCTAAGCACTAGTTTGTTGTACATTCTTTAATACATAGAATTACTGTGTATTTGCATAGACTCAATTTAAAACTCGATATTTATAGGTATATGTATACTGTGTGAAGATAATTGCTGTGATTAATTTAATAAAGAGCTGAATGGCCAGTAGCTAGGCAGAAGGTATAGGTGAGACTTCTGGATGGAAAAAGAGGAATAGATGAGTCTAGCCTCAAGGGAGATGTTAGGACATATGGAAACAGGAGGTACAAGGTGGGAGAGAGGTAATGCCTTATGATAGAACATAGATTAATATAAATGGGATAATTTAAGTTATAAGAGCTAATGAGGAACAAGCCTAAGAGAGAGGCCAAGCTTTCATAATAAGTCTCTGTGTCATCACAAGAAACTACTTCTCTATTACTGGGTAACATCAATGAATCAGACTTCCTTCTCACCATTGAGATATGTATGCCACAGATTGAGTCCTCTATTCTGAGAGTGCATTCTGTATTGGATTTCTCTTTGCACGGTCTCACTGTCCTTTCAAAAGCCAGCTTGGAAAGAAGAGAGAAATCAGTGCAGTGTCTAGGACTGAGTTAGAGAGCCAGTTGACCGTCCCATTTCTCACTTCATGTGCACATGCAATTTTTTGGAGATGAGAAATTTATATAATAAACATCAGGGTTTTTTTAATTTTATCATTATAAAATTTTGGTGCCTGGTTCATTTCATTTTATAATGATAAATTATATATTGGTACTCTGCAGTGTGTTATCAGAATTGGATCTTTGACAGTTTGTGTGATGTGTTTCAAATTCCTATTTTCTTGACTTAACTTTTTTTTTTTTTTTTTATTTAGATGATATTTTCTCCTCTAGTCTCCAGGCTAAGATGTCCAAACCCAAAAGCCAATCTGCAGAGGCCACATCTGAACTAAAACCTGATCACAAAGTGTCCAACATTTTTGATGACCCCCTGAATGCCTTTGGGAGCCAGTAGAGCATTTGAGGTCCTCACAGTTCACCCTGCCATTCCATCTTGAGTTAATGATGCTATGCCCTACCCATACTGTCTTTACCAGCTTGCAAAAGCAAATACTGAAATAACTAGTTCAACTTTTACCCAATGTAACTAATATTTTTTGCACTGATTTTAATTATGCTTAAAGTTACAAATAAAAAAATAAATTAAAAAAAATGCCTCACAGTGGTTTGTTTTTTCTTAGACTGCATAGAAGGGCACTGGGCAGAGAATGCAGAGATAGCCGTTGTCAGACAGATGACCCGAAGTCCTTGATCTGTGGATGGGGCTCTGTGTGTTGTGATGGTCTAAGTGGGTAAAAAAGGAGGTGAAAGAGTATGCATTTATGATTCTAACCCTGTGAGAAAGGTTTCCATTGAATTCCTAAGATGACTCTGCAGTCATCTAAGGGGGTCCTCTGCTGTTTGATTTTTTTTGATAAGAAAGTTTTATTGGAACACAGCCATAGCCATCATTGCCACATATCTGTGGCTGTATGTGGGCTACTCACAATGCCATAGTTGAGTAGCTGGAAAAGGACAGTTTAGTTATAGGCAAAGTTTTGCCTTTCTTAGCTTTTGTTTACTCCTTTGTACATGGTTTCAGTACAACATCCTGCAAGGATATTGAGAAGTTTAGACACTATTATCTATCTGCTCACTAAAATGGTAGGTGATGACAGTGATAAATGGTTTGAAGAGGTAATGAAGCTTTAAAGTAGAAGCCAAACGTCTAAACTCTTCCACTGGATGCTGGAGTCCATGCTGTTACTTGGCAAGATTTCCAGCATGGGCACTGTTCTGACCTCTTAAGTTACCATCATGGCTCTGCTCAGTAAGCTGTTAGTCCTAATCATGGGTTAAGAGCCACTGGCAAGAGACTGACAAATGGTCAGGGTCTTACCATACCTTCCACCTCGGTGCTCAGTAGTTAGAACTGTGGAAACTGGGAGGTAAAAACTCAAGTCTCAGGCTGGAGAGCTGGCTCAAGCGACTAAGAGCACTGCTTTTCCAGAGGTCCCAGCACCCACAAGGTGACTCACAATATCTATAATGAGATCTGGTGCCCTCTTCTGGCATGTGAGCATAAATGCAGCCAGAACACTGTCTCAGAGAGTGAGATGTGAAAACACTAATTAGGTTTCCTTCATAGACTAGTCCCGAGTCACCAGATGACTAGTAGAGGTCTCATTGTACTCTTCTGCAATCCACTTAGTGAAACACTTGAGTTGAACCACCTGTGAGGAGAATGCAGCAGCAGGTGGAAGGCATGCCAGTGTAGCCGCTTAGTGAACAGCAAAAGCATGCTGGGATTTTGAGCCCAAAGTGCCACCACCTATAGTCTTCAGTAATTACTCGAATGCAAGAGGCATATAGAAAGTCGTGAGCCCTTATAAACAAGGCATAAGAATGTCCTCATTTTACAGACGATACAATTGAGTCAGAAATGTTAGGAGTGGAACACAAAAGGGGTGATGTGTCCTAGGCTAGACTAGACGTCCTTTTAAGTGCTCCAGACTCTGGAAAAGCCATGAGTGGACAGCAAATGCCAGGGACCCTTCTATTCCCAGAGAACCTTAGAAGTGCCCCAGCCCTCTTCCCTGGCGCCTGATCTTCCCATAGAGCGTGGCCTCTCTCCAGCCTCCTGCCTTGCCCCAGCCAGGTCCCGGGTCAGTAATAAAGGGTCAACATCCGGGACTCTTCCAACCGACAACCCTTCCTGAACGCCCGTGCGACCCCGGCGTCCGAGCAACGGCCGGCCTCGGAAGGCTCGGCCCCGCCCCTCGCAGGCCGATTGGAGGGCGCCCGCAGTGCTGGCCGGCGATTGGTGAGCGGTGTCACAAAGGGCGGGGCCTGAGCTTCGCCGGCCAGCGTTGGCAGGCGTCGCGGGCGCGCTCAACCCTATCGGCCTGCGGGCAGGCGAGCGAGCGAGCGGGCGGACGGGACCACCGGAGGGCCAGCGGGTGAGGGGCGCAGCGGGGCGGGGCGCGGCAGGGCGGGCGGCCGGGCGGGCGGCCGGGCGGCTGAGGGGTCCGCTGCGCCTTCGCGGTCCGGGCAGGCTGGAGAGGTGCAGCCTGGTCGCGCCCTCCGCGCTTCTCTGCTTTGGACTCCCGGTACCCGACACCTTCGCCCTGGGTACAAACTTGCCGCGCCCACGGCTCAGGGCGCTGACCCGACTTTTGTTCTGAGTGTGGTCCCTGCCAGCCACACTTGGACATCAGTCCCAGGCTAGAGTGTGATTCCACTCTAGCTCGATTTTCACACATCTGTAAATGTACAAGTGTCAGCATTTTAAATGGCTGCATCGTGAGTATTTTTATGTTGGACGAAAAATTTAAAAGCTAACTCGTCGTGTGGCTAAATTTCTTTGGAGGAGAAGAAAACGAAAGTGCAAGGTACTGAAATTAATTAATGCGTGCACTTAGTGCTGCTTTTGTGTTTTTAGAAAATTACAAAAGATAAAAACGTTGGAGATTCACTTTGAAGTTTTTCTCACAGTTTTATACTAATTTATCAATTTTAAGCATCGTTTTATTTACTTGTATCATTTCACATCTGTATGAGTTGTAACTGTCCATTGGTTTTCCAGTGCTCATTCACCCAGGCCACATGCCACTTTGAGGAGGCTTGTAGCCCTTCTCAGTGGACCTAGTTTTAGTGCTGACTAGGTCGTTGACCCACTTGAACTTTCGTTTGTCCCTGTAGTATTCTATTTAGACTCAGCCAGACTGCATAGCTTTCTTTTGTCCTCGTACACTGATTTGCGTTGCCGAGAAGTATAACTTTTCTATACACAATTGTTTTCAGTTAGCTTACCACCTTCCGTCCTTTTTGTATAAAGAAAATCCCACTGACTTAGTCCAAACTTAGTCTGGGAATTGTAGCACTGTTGATGGTGTACTTATCGCAATGCTAAGTATTTTCTTCTACTCATAGTCACTTGATCTAGGCTCATTTCAGATCTAGGACTTCCAGATCTGTGACCTTCTACTTTCCCCTAGTTTGTTCATTTTGCCAGGGAAAAACCACTGTGAAGGAAACATATTCTATATTCTATATTTTGCACCTCTTGGTTCTTCTAGACACTGGTCACCTGTGCCTTCTGTAATGCTCATTTCAGCATTCCTTACATATGACTTATATCTCTAGATTGCTTTTTTGTAGGTAGGATTGCTGTTGGCCCTAAAGAAGCAGACACTGCCATTTCTGTAGCACACTCTGTGGTACAATGTGATAACTGCATTTAAAAAAATATCTGCATGTTGTCAATGGGCATTTCAGTGTAATGCTGGGGGTTTTCTTTTTTTTTTGTTGTTGTTTATTGTTGTTTTGTGAAAATGCAGATTGAGCCCAGGTCCTAATATGTGCTAGGAAAGTACTTTACCACTGAGTTGCAAATTCCCTAATAAGTGATATAAGAATAATGAAACTGTAGCACCACTGTAGAGAGCAATGTGCTCTTGCCACTGTGGCCAACAGTACTAGTAGCACAGTACTTTGTATTACTGTTATTTCTTACTTATTATTTCAATACATTGTATAGCTCCACTCAGAACAACTATGATGTCAGCAATAGCTTTTCTTCCTGTATTGCCATTTTTAAAGGAACATTAGCTATCTGTACAATTCAAATTCTCTAATATTTTATATTAGAACTGTGGAAACTCCTACTACAGCAGAAATACCTGTGTGTACATGTTTGTCATTTATATAAGTTCTGGTGGAGTGAATCAAAATGAGATTCCCAGAAAAAAAAGCAATATTCCTTTAAACAGTGTTGGAGCATAACCACCATTTCTTCATTTCTTTGACAAGATAATACTGTTACATATATCATTAATTTTGGCTAATAGAAAAATCAGTGGAAAAAATCAATTGTTTTTAATTGAACTTCATTGAACAACCTTTAATGGGTGCTAATATGAAAATGATGCTGTAGTGGGTGATAGAAAGGTCATTTCTTCCTTAAACACATAGAATTTACTAGCACAAAAATGACAGGGATTAAGCAGTATGGTTTTGATGAGTGCCATATATGACATAGGCAAAAAAGATAGTAAGTATAAAAGATTTTATGGGATAGTTGGTACTTGAGCTGAGGCTTTTGGGAGAGGTACAGTACTTGTTATTGAGCTCTGAGCTTTGAATTGTAGGCAGGCACTCTCCTTGAGGTGTATCTATAGCCCATTGAGTTACAAACAGGAACTCTCCTTGAGGTATTTCTATAGCCCTTTGAGTTATAAGCAGGCACTCTCCTTGAGGTGTATCTATAGACCTTTGAGTTATAAGCAGGCACTCTCCTTGAGGTACATGCCTTGTAGTAAGTAGTTTCTGGCCTGGACTTTTTGGCATAACCCCTAGGTTCCAACCCACATGCAGCTCTGCTGCCACTTAGCCCCAAGTAATCACACAAAAGCTTCTATTAATTTTATGATGATTGACCTATGGCTCAGACATATAACTAGCTAACTCCTAACTCTTAAACTAACCCATGATTCTTACCTTGTTCAGCCATTCGGCTTGGTTCCTTTTCTCAGAGTAGCATTTCATCTTCTTTTTTCTGTGTCTGCTAGTGTCTGTCTCCAACTCTGCCTCTTCCCAGAGTTTTCCTAGTCTGGTAGCCCTACCCACACTTCCTGTCTGCCTTCTGGCCAATCAGCATTTTATTAAACCAGTAGGAGGGACAAATATTTACAATTTACCAGAACATAATCCCACAACAATCCCCAGTCTTTTGAATCAGGTACTCTCCTTGAAGTGTATTTATGGTTCTCAGAGCTGAGTTTTGAGAAATGATTAGGTGCTTCTTAGGAAGCCACGTATGAAATTGACGCTGAGTAGGACAAACCAGGAACAATAATGTAGGGGCTATAACTACAAGGTAGGATGACCATGGAGAAGCTGGGGAAGTATGCAGATGAGTGAAAATAGGCTGGGAGATGAAATGTATAAGTTGAAAAGTCTAAGGAGTTTGAAAGTTATTGTACAGACAATGGAATCAATGTAGAGCCTTGAGCTAGTTAGAAATAATAGGATCAGTGTATATCTTTAAAAGACACCTGTGCTTATGACACATGTTATTAGGGAACTGCCAATTGAAGTCAAAACCCTAACACTGAGAGTGCAAAAATGATGCAATGACATGGGATGTTAGGAACTCTTCATTGATGCTAGAAGTGCAGAATGATTTAGTTCCTTTTGCATCTTGTTCATCAGTTTCTGTAAAGGAAAACCAAACACAGCTGGGCTGAGGGTGAGGCTCAACTGCTGCAAGTAAAATACTAACTGGACAAGCTTGAGAATCTTAGTTTGGATCCCCAGGAAATGCACCGAAAGCTGGGCACAGCAATGTGCACCACGATCCCAGGGCTGGGTGTGGAGACAGTGAGGAACCCTCAGACTTGCCAGTCACCCAGTCAAGCTAAACTGATGAGCATCAGGATCAATGATGCCTTAAAATCACACCGTGGAAGAGGTTAGAGGAAGATGTCTGATGTTGACTGCTGGCCTCTACACGCACACAGTGTATGCGTGTAGAGGCCAGCAGTCATGCACAAAGTCGAAAATACTCACAACTTTAAAATATATAAACATAATCTGTATGTGAAATCTGTAAGAAGTTTGTTCATAATTGCTAAAAATAAAATACTTAAGATATTTCTCAATAGGAGAATGGATAAATGAAACTGTACTGCATCCAGACAATAGAATATAGTTTAGCACTTAAAGAAAAGTCATCAAGCTATGAAATGGCACAAAAGAACCTTAAATGTGTGTTCCTTAGAGAGACCACTCTGAAAAGCCTGTATTATTGTGTGATTCCAACTGCATGACATCTGGAAAGGGCGACGCTATGGAAACACTAAAAAAGATTAAAAGTTGCCAAGAATTTGAGGCATGGGAAGGGACCACTAGCCCCCAAAACAGAATTTTTAGGATACTGAAACTACCCTGATACTGTCCTGGTAAATACGTGTTTCTATACATTTGTCCATACCTGTAAGATGTGTGCCCACCACCAAGAGCAAACCCTAATGTAAACTTTGGGCTTTGGTGACAATAATGTGTCACTTCTTCAGCTGTTAATAATGTGCTATGTTAGTGCAGAATACAGGTTAGCTGGAGGCAGGAATTCTTTAATAATTTCTGTTCAGTTTTGTCGTGGATTTAAAACTGCCCTAAAAGTAGGTCTCCTTAGTTATTAGGGAGAAGATTCATGTATTCAGGCAATACAACAACAAAACCAAGAAAGCAAAATAAAATATTACCCCTAAAAACAAAACAAAAACCCACAACAAACTGTAACCAAACATAAGCATGCACAAAAGTCTGTGGAGTCCATCGTGTATTGGTCAGCTACTCTGGAACATGAGGCTTGTCCTGGACTGACAGTGCCACTCCATTAAGTTGTTAAGCTATACCCTGGTGTGCAGACGGGCCAGCCTTCTGAAGGTCAGAGAGACTGGGAATGGGATGCAGAGCCGGTGAGAAAAATCCACAGGCTTCCCTTTCCGAGGGATGAAAGTTTCTCTTTGTTATTTTTTTCTGTTGTGCCCAGTATTCCTTTCTGTTCTGTCCTCCACCCAGTGTCTCCTTTCTGCTTTCCAGATGACTTCCTTCTCACTGCCTCGGAAGTCTTTCTTCTACATCTTTTCTAGTGTTTTCCTTTTAACTTCTTTATCTTTACCTTTCAGCTTATCTACCTTAGCAGGATCTTTTAAGCAATATTAAAATTACAATATGGTTACACTTTTTAAAAGTAAATTATTACAATGACTGTAAGTAAAATGCATGTGTTTTTATATCTCTTACATGATTAAACATTTTACATATTATAGGTGAAAAACAAGACTTCTCATAGATCAAGAACCTTTCAGCCAAAATCACTTACATAGGCAGTAGTTTTTATTGTCACCAGAAAAGCAGGTTTCTAGCTTCACTTTTCATATTGTAGGGTCTAGTCCAATTATCTTAACTAACCATTCAATTCCTTGTTTTCTGGTTACATGAGTCAGCTGTTTAAATTTTAGCTGTGATGCACACTGCAATCCGTGAATACACTTCCTAACGTCAAGAAGAACTTGAGCTAACTCCTGGGATTCAATGGTTCTCGTAACCATTAACCTAAACCACAGTGTATACAGTTTCCGGAAGAGAAACTCCTAAGTCCTTGCTATATGATGCTTCCTTGTTCTTTCTTTCTGTCCTCTGCATCTCCTGCTTTATCAGGGGCAGAGGTAACAATTTAAACTGTACGGCCTAAGCGGAAGTCATCTTCCTAATAATCCATGGTAAAAGTGCTCAGTAGAGCGGGATATTTCCATGAAATAATTGCACTACATTAAAGGCAGTGAGGATCCCCCTCCCACACACATACCCATTCACACTATGCCAGAAACCAGAGAAAGATGACAGTGGCAAACATGTAAAGGCACAGCAGTAGCAATAGACATTCTGGGGCTGAAGCCCTTGGGGTCTTGGCCATCCAAGATTTACCCAGGGTGCCTTGCATGCCTTGCATTTTGGTGGGCTGGACTCCTGAAGTCAACTGCCACCTGCTGCTCCTCTGACATGGCCACCAGCACTAGTGGCTAGGTTTTTATTCGATCATTTTTAAAAATATATAACAAAAGATAAAACAAAACCCATCATATTAATGTTGGTCAAGGCAAAACAATAGAGGGAAAAGAGCCCAAGAAAAGGCACAAGAATCAGAGAGCCACTCATTTGCACACTCAGGAATCCTTTAAAAACACTAAACTGGAAGTCATAATATAGACACAGGAAGCCTGGTGTAGGTAGATCTGTGCAGGCCCTGTGTATGCTGATTCAATTCCTGATTCAGTTGACTCAGAGGGCCTTGTCCTTTTGGTGTCCTCCATCCCCTCTGGCTCTTACATTCTTTCAGCATCCTTTTCTGTGGGGTTACCCGAGCTCTGAGCGGAAGGATGTAATGGAGATATCCCATTTAGGACTGAGTGTTCCAAGGTCTCTTACTCTCTGCATAATGTCTGGCTGTGGGTCTGTGTTGTAAATGGTTCTGGCCCAGACTTTCCCGGGCCTGGACCAGACGTTTAGTCTCACTCTCAGCCCCGCTTAGCCTCAAATAATCACACACATGCTTATATTATTTTATGCTGATTAATCTAGGGCCCAGCCATATAACTTTCTAGCGCTTGCTCTCAATCTAACCCATTTTTTTCAGCCGTGCGGCTGGGTACCTTTTCTCAGAGCAGCATTTCCTCTGTATCTCCTGGCAGCTCCGGGGAGTCTGGCATCTGTGTCTGGTTTCTGTGTGGAGTCTGTCTTGCTCTGAGATGTTCCTGAATTTTCTTAGCCTGGTAGCTCCGCCCACACTTAGTGTTTGCCTTTGGCCAATAGCTTTTATTAAACCCATAGGCGGGACAAATATTTACATTACCAGCATAATCCCACTTCAGGCCTGTATTTATTTCCATCTGCTATAAGAGGTGATCATCTTTGATGATGGCTGAACAAGGTACTGTGAGTATAGCAAAATGTTATTAGGAGTCATTTTATGTCCTCTGCATTTGTTTTTTTTGTTTGTTTGTTTTCTAGACTAGTATTATTTGGTTTTATGTCCTTGGGCTTTCTAGTCTCAGGTTCTTGGTCACTCAAGCAGTGTCAAGTTTGGTCTTTATCTTGTGGAGTAGGCATTAAATCAAACCAGTTCTTGGCTGGTTACTCCCCCAAGCTTTGTGCCATCATTGCCCTAGCATATCTTTGTAGTACACCATTGTAGATCAAGGTTTGTGGTTGGATTGCTGTTTATGTTTCTCTTTTGATAGCATGGAGACTCCCTTCCTTATCAAAGGAAATGTAAGGTGAAGGGTCTATGTTGCACCAGCTCTGTATCTCCATGTTCAGTGAGTTGTGTAGGTGTTGTCAGCAGCAGTGGGACCTTGCTGTCAGTTTGTGCGGAGCAACTCATAGTCTTGACAACAGACTGTGTTGTTTGGGGATTCCCATGGGGCCCTTTTGGCCAACAACTCAATTAGATGGAACCCTATCCTGTCACTGGAAGCTTCATTTGGTGACATGAGAGAGCCAGTTGGGACTCTGTCTTTCCCCCATTATTTGATGGTTTTTACCTAGTTTATCTTTATATATGTATTTATTTTAGGGAGTTCCTTCTATATTAGGTTTCTATATTATGCCTCAGATTAGTATGCCCTTGATTTTCACTGTCTCTCCGGTATTTCCTCCCACAACCCCTCTCCCCTACTCTATAGAATATTTTTTTTTTTTTTTAAAAAAAAATACTTTTAACCAAGTGTTAAAGAGTGAACAAAGGCTATGAATAGATATTTCTTCAATGATAAGATGCAGAGGGCCTATAATTATTGCATGAAAGATGCTCAGAATCATTTGAGAGTACAAATCACAACCATCATACACTACCATGTACTCATTAGGATAGCTTTATTTAAAAGATAATAAGAAGTATTGACAAAGATATGATGAAATCTGCACTCTCATTTATAAAATATTTCAAGTTACTTGAAAACAGTTTAATAATTCCATAAATTGTTCAGTACAGTTGCCATGTGACCCAGCAATCTCTTTCTAGATACGTATCACCAAGAAAGGAAAACTTGTTCAAATGATGGCTGATTGTTCATTATAATAGTATGTGTATTAGCTTCAAACTGAAACCTACCCAAGAACCTAACTAGTGACTGGGGAGATGATATGTACCAGATCCACACAGGGGACTGCTATTCATCCACAAGATGAATGAAATGTTAATATCATATATTGTATCATTTCATTTATGTGAAGTATCTGAAATAAGCAATTATAGAGAAAGTAAGTAGAGTAGTTGTTGCCTTGAACTGAGAAGCAGAATGGAGTATAGGTGGAGTTTCCTTGTATTCCGGCAGTTACTCCCAAATAATCACACAAAGACTTATTAATTATAAGTGATTTGCTGATAGCTTAGGTTTGTCTCCAGCCAGCTCTTACAACTTAAATTAACCAATGTTTATTAATCTCCATGCTTCCCGAGACTCATTGACCTCATCTATGAACTTCCCATGTCGCTTTCTCTGCTTCTGGCTCACGACTCCTGTAACTGTGCCCTTCATCTTCCCGCCATCCTCTCATTCTGCCCAGCTATCGGCCAGTCAGCTTCTTTATTAAACCCAGCACAGTGACCTAGCCACACAGGTCAAGGAATATCCCACAGTGGGGAAACCAGTCAGCTTCTTTATTAAACCCAGCACAGTGACATAGCCACACAGGTCAAGGAATATCCCACAGTGGGGAAACCAGTCAGCTTCTTTATTAAACCAAGCACAGTGACATAGCCACACAGGTCAAGGAATATCCCACAGTGGGGAAATTTGGGAGTGATAGCTATTGGATGTGAGGCTTTTTGGGGTGGGTGCTGAAAATATTGTAAAGGTGATTGCAAGTGGTGTCACTCACTGCTAGGACACTTGGTTGGCATACCCAAAGCCCTTGCTCAGTCCCCATCCCCAGGGAAAGTAATGGTTGCAGTGTTTGGACATTTTTAGTATTAAAAATGAGTGAATTTTAGATGTTAAGTGAGTCACTTTGTGGTATGTGAATTATATTTAAACAAAACTACTTTGAAAAAAGATTACCTCATCTCTCCAGAAAGATACATGTGTTCGTTGTTTAAGCTTAGGACCCCCCACCCCCAAAAGAGTTCTTCTCCAAATAACAGCAGTTTTCAGTATGATCACACTCTTGCTGCTAGTCCTCTACGATTAACTTATCTTATGTATCTATCCATTGTGTTTGTCTCTCATAATCATTAATTGTTGTATGCTTGTCAGTAGAGATTGTGTAGTGTCTACATCATTACCATTGGTTATCTATTTAGTGGATCAAATTCTAAAAGAACTTTTTAGCTTGTTAACCATTCTTTTTTATCTAAAATTTTATATGGCTTAAAAGATAAATATGTTTTAGAAAAGAATGTACATACACTTGGAAAGTCTCACAAAACTATATTGATATGTAAAATTTGAATATTAGCAAAACTGATCTGTGGTGGTATTTTGTGCATACTCGAACAAATAAAGCTTGCCTGGTGATCAGACAGTCAAAGGAGCCAACCACTAGAGAGACTGCTTACCTCGACCTAATCCTCAGATCCCGAAGACTGAGCTCCTGTCTTACCTTATATTCCTCTCTCTGCCCAGCAATATCACTTCCTATCTCCACCTCCCTAGTGCTGGGATTAAAGGTGTGAGCCACCAGTGCCTGGTCTCTATAGCTAACTAGTGGTTGTCTTTACCCTCTGATCTTCAGGCAAGCTTTATTTGCTAGAGTGCAAACAAAACATCACCATATTGACCATGTGTTATATATTAGCAACAATGTTAAGATCTGGCAAGGTACTAAAAGCATATGTACTCTTCATGAATAGTCTAGGCCAGGAGTGATTTTAGGCATGGAAAGTTCACTACTAGACACAGGCAAAGTGGTAAAATAAGTTGAGGCTGTTTGGAAGATCAGTATGAGCCAGAGTTATTCAGAAAATCTTAGGAAGAAGGGACTTTCAGATAGATTGTTTTAAAAAAAAAAAACAATTTTTATTTTTTTCAGGCACAAAACTTAAACATGAACAAGGATACATATTACCAATGTTCAAAGCTGATTTGGGTAGAGCTGGAATACAGTTGCATATCACATATTGCAGAGAAATTAGAGAAGACAAAGTAATGGATAACAGAAAAGAGCCTCCGTTCTTCAATGAAGATAACGTGGGACCATTTTACTTCAAACTCCCTCTCTACGACACCATGGAACTCTTCATCGAAACGTTGACTGGAACATGTTTTGAACTAAGAGTTTCACCCTTTGAAGCTGTTATCTCTGTGAAAGGAAAAATTCAAAGATTGGAAGGTACTAGTCTCTGTTTCTAAAATATGAGAATTAAACATTTTAGATGTTTTCTAGTGGGGAGTAATTTCAATATTTGATGCTAGAAGGGTTAGGATAATAAAATATCCATTATATCTTTGTTACCAACTTAGAAACTGCCTTCTTTGTATTTTTTTATTCTCTCTGTCTTACCTCCCCCCAAAGGTTTTCTTGATTCATCATGATCTCTGGCACCATGTTAATGACATGAAATAAATTTTTGAAAATAGTTTTAGCAAGTTGGAATGGTATCCAGATTGAACCATAACTATTTTTGCAGTTGCTTTTAATGGCAAATGTAATTTATTTATTTCCTTTTAGAGAACTTGCTTTTTTTATATACCAGTTTGTAAATCATTTTCTTTTTTTACAATGGAGATTTTTCTGAACGTTTGAGTTACATTTGTATATATTCAAAGTTCCTTTAACAGCAAGCTTTTTGAAAGACATGTAATATTTTTTTGCAGTGTATGTTTTTGTGGTATCATAAGTTACTTTATGTTAATATTACTCTTCTAGGTTCCCAGTTTAGACTAGAAATTGAAATCATTCTATATAATGCTATATAGATCTTTGCTGGTGGAGGCAGCTGGGACTCATTTGTACTATGGAGGTACTAATTAGGATTGCTCTCCAGCCAACTTAGTGCTTGTAGAATTCCAGAAGGATGACAGTGACTGGATCTTTATGAGAGCAAGGATTCTGGGTAGTCAAGATTTGAATATATGCTTTTCCTTCATCCTGCTCCCTTAGGGTAGTTTTAGGGAGTAGCTGAGTATAGAACCACATCAGATAACTACACATTCATCCCTGTTTTCTATGACAAAGGCAATGGCAGTCATTGTGTTCTGCAGGAGACTTCAGAAGAACAGCCTTCATGAAAAAACTCAGTTTTAATTCTTTTCTGGATGGCCTTTGTTCTTCATTACTGGACATCAGTTGGAGCTAACTTGAGAAGATGCTCAAGACTCCAAATTAGCAAGATGTGGCTGGTGAGGACAGAGGGAACAGTGCTTGAGTTAGTCCTGCACAGGGAATGGTTGTTCCTCAGAAGGTGTTTCCTTTGGGTAACTTTTGATGAGTTCAGAGCTCGTGTCTGGTGGGAGGGGAGGAAGAGTGAGCTGTGGAGGAAGGCTGAGGAGACTGGTGAGCTGGGGGGCTTTGCATTGAAGCAGAGAGGAAAGAGGGAGCTGGAGTAGGTCTGGAAAGGACAGAAGTACCAAAGCCACTAAGCAAATTAAGATTAATTTTCAAAATCATATTTTCACTTACTTTATGTGTCCGAGTGCCCATGTGTGTGTGCTTACTACAGCATGCACACTTGTGGAGGTGAGAGAACAATTTATAGGAATTGATTCTTTGTACTATCTATATTTTGGAATCCAAATCAGTTTATCAAGCTTGGTTACAAGCTGTACGTATCTTTACCCACTGATCCATTGTTGCACCCTAAACCACATCTTGCTAGCTCCAAAATTAACATTTGATGTCAAATAAAAAAATTATGATAGTAACAATTGCACATGATCTCTGAATTACATGAATTACCAAATGTAAAATAGTCTGAAGATAATGCCACTTTTTTTTTCTGTGAACTTAATGTACATACTGTACACTTGGGGAAGGCTATACCTTGGCTCTCTATCTTTCTGGAGCTTTCTAACCAGAGCAATGGTTTAGGAAGTTGTGGAATCCCTTCTAGAAGGTGTGCATGATACTGCATTGGAGTTGAGAAAGAAGCATGTACCAAGAATTGTAAGGGTGATCTGGAGCAGTGGAATCCCTGCATATGCCTTCAGTTTTGGCATTGCTGCTTTCTAAATAAATGTCTTTCCCTGCACATGGAGAAGGATTGTTTTCTTGCTTCCTTATAAGGAATGGAGCTATATTATTAATTATGGACAGTAAGCTACAAATAGATAATCATCTTAGTACATGACAGCTGCTGCTCTATCCACATGCATCCTGAAGGACTGTAAGGACAGTGTCCTTATTCTAATAGTGGAGAGTAACATGAACAAGAAAGGAACTCTTTACTTTTAATCATTTATTTTTAGAGTAATTTGCCATCTCTGCATTACCCTCTTTATTCTGACATTAGATATTAGTTAAAAACCAAGTGTTTCCCTGTGTAGTTTTTTTTAAACTTATCTTATTAGTTGTCTGTTTTCACTGAAGTGACTTCATATTCATTGTATATTATTCTCCTGACCCATTTGTCAGTATTATGCTGTCATATTTATCAAAAGTCTTGATAATTTTTGTTGTGTATCTTTAATGTGCTATTCAGAACAGTCTTGATTGTTTGTATTGTCGGCTTGGAACACTCTGTAGAACTTTGCCTGTAAAATTTTCTAAGAGTCACAGGTTTGGAATATGTGGAATGAGAGTATGAGAAATATTTTGCTATTGCTTTTAAAGAGTATTTCACACACACACACACACACACACACACACACACACACACACACTTCTTATTTTTGGCAGTTTCATATGTATCAGTGCATCTTATCATGTGTACCACAAAGTGCCCTTTTCCATTCCCTCAGGTCCCCTCAACAAGCCTCTCTCTGCCCTTCATGTCTTCTGTTCTTGAGTTCAGCTAATGGTGCTGACTGGAATGTTGGCTGATCTTGTTGGCTTGGTCATGTGAGGTGGTAGCTGAACTGGGTTCATGAGTTCAGTGACCATGTCATGTCCAGAAGACAGCATGTGACAGCACTCCTTCCCATCCTCCACCTCCTTCAATGCCCCCCTTTGCACAATGTTCCCTAAGTCTTGGTGATAGCAGGGGGAAAAGAAAGATTTTGTGTTGATAAAGATGTCATATTATGGCTGAGCACTTAATACTATCTGTAGCAGAATATGTAGTCCCTTTATTCTGTGCTCAGGAATGCAATATGGTAGTTACAATTTTAGCTTTTTTAGAAACAACTCATTTAGTTGGGTGTTGGTAGCACACACCTTTAATCTCAGCATTCAGAAGGCCTTTTGAGGAGCAGAGTTCATGGGCAGTTAGTACTGACTACACAGAGAAACCCTGTCCAGAAAAACAAAACAAAATCAAAGCCAAACAAGTAAGAAGAAGCACTCAATTCTAGAATGATGACACCAGTTACAGTCCCTAGCAATGGATAGCCATTCCTCTTCCTGATATCCTTGCCAGCTTGTGTTGATTTTTTTTTTCTCGATGGTAGCTCTTTTAGGTGAGGTGAGATCAAATCTCAAAACAGTTTTAATTTGCATTTCCTTCATGGCCAGTGATGTTGATTGGACATTTTTTAAAAAACACTTATTATCCATTTACACTTTATTTTTTGAGATCTCTGTTTCGTTCTGTGATCCATTTTTTAATTGGATTTATGTTTTTCTGAATTTTAGTTTCCTGATTTCTTTGTGTATTTTAGATGGTAATCCTCTTGGCATATGTACCTGGCAAATTTTTTTTGATTCTGTAGGCTGTTTTTTCATTTAATTGGCATTTTCCTATGCATTAAAATATTTTTTAAATTTCATGAAAGCCCACTTATTGATTGCAGTTCTTGTGTCTTGAGAAGAATCCTGCGCTGCAAGTCCTTACCTAAGCATAGCCCTGCGTTGTACTCCCTGCTTTTCCTTTAGCAGTCTCAGCATTTCAGATCTTAGTTGAGATCATTGATCTGTTTATAGGCAACTTTTTGCAGAGAGAAGGCCTTCATTTCCCTTCCTATATATAGACATCTAGTTTCCCTGGAAGCATTTGAAGATGCTGTCTTTTCTCCAGTGTTATGTATTTTTGTCAAAATCAGATGGCTATAGTTGTATGGTCCTATAACTGGTCTCTGTTCTGGTCCGTTTATCAGTAAGTTTGATTTTGTGCCAGCACTATGCAGTTTCTGTGTCTGTGGCTCTATGAAGTTGAATCTGGTGTGGAGATACCTCCAGCACTATTGTTGCTCAGGATTGCTTTTGCTATCTGGGGTCTTGTGCTCTACATTAATTTTAAGAGGTTTTTTTTTCTATTGCTGTGAATTTTGATTGGGATTGCACTGAATCTATATATTGCTTTTGGTAAGATGTCCGTTTTCACAATAGTGATTCTTCCAATCCATGAATATGGAATGTCTTTCCATCTTCTAGTGTCTTCCTCAATTGCTTCCATATTTTAAAAGTTCATTATAAGATCTTTCAAATTTATGATTCACTTTATGCCAAGATTTATTTATTTATTCACATAGTGTGCATGTTTTTAGGTATACACTAGGGCTTACTATGTCTTCTCAATGAAAGGAAAAAAAATATCTAATTTAAAGTAGAAATGAAAGATACCCTCAGCTAACACTAATCCAAATAAGGTGAACGTAGCTGTAGACAGAGTAGAGCTGACTTCAGAACTGAGAAAGTCATCAGGTGGCAAACGGGGTGGTGCCTTACATAGTGATAGTCTTTCGTTGTGGTTTTGTCTTTATGTATAAAGCGTATTCTTTTATACAGCATATGGGTTATGTAAAGGTTTGTCTTTTGTTTTGAGCTAAGATCTCACTTTGTTAACTAGGCCTGCGACTTGCTGTTTCCCAAGCAGGTCTTGAAATAACGAGTCTTCTGCCTTAGCTTCCTGAAAGCTGTGGTTACAGGCTTAGGCCTGGCAAGTGCTGTTTCCTCCCTCCCTCCCTCTCTCCCTCCCTCCTTTCCTTCCTCCCTTCCTTTCTTCCTTCCTTTTCTTCTCTTTATTTCTTTGTTTTTCTTTCCATTTGAGACAAAGTTGTATGTATTCTATCTTGGCCTTGAACCTTCTATGTAGCTGAGGATGACCCCCTTGTCTCTAGCTCCCAAGTGCTGAGATTATAGGCGTGCATCACTGTGCCCAGTCTGTGCAATGGTAGGGATTAAATCCAGGGCAGCATGCATGCTAGGCAAGCCCTTTACTGAATGAACTCCACTCCTAGTGTTTTTTTTTTTTTTTTAAATATAACAGTCTCTAAATTTTAACTGATGGGGATTCAAATATGGTTTGACTGATATCTACCATATTTGTTACTGTCTTCTGTGAATTGTGATTGTTCCTTGTTCTTGGTTATTCTTTTTTCTTCCTCTATTTTGCTGTTTAAATTTGATTATTCCATATAATTATGTTTTTTTAAAATTTTTCTTCCAGAATATCACATATAATTTTAAAGCAGCCACTCTGGAGTTTGATATATTTACATCTAATTCTAATTCACTTGCAAGTAACACCAAAGTGCTTCATGGGCCATGCAGGTACAATATTGAAATGGTCCTAATTCTTACACTCCTGTGACAGTGATGTCATTAATTTCACCTACATATATGACCATCATGTACATTTTTACTAATCTTGTTTTGAACCTATTAGTAGTTTGTAAATGCAAAGATTCAATTTTGATTGCTTTTTGTAGCTTGTTTATGCAGATCTGAGTCTATTAGCTATATTACTTCTCTTTCCTAAGAGCTTCTTTTAGTATTTCTTGGAAAGTATGTCTACTAGCAGCAAATTCCCTCAATTTTTATCTCAGAATGTATATTTTAGCTATGTATAACAATAGACTTCATATGACATTTTCATAAATGTATGTCAGTACCCGTTCATCATACCCCTCCACCCTTTCTTGTTCCCCTTACTCCACCTACAAACCTCTAGTTTCACTTTCTACTTGCTCATCTTTTTTCTGGGGTATGAGTGACCTTATGAGTTTCATTAAAGATTCATATAGGAGCATGAATTTACAAGCATTTGGTACCTTATTAGGGCTTAATCCATTATAGAAAATGTCATTTCACCAGCAGCCATTAATGTCTGTAGATCAGGGAGAAGTTGGGCCTTGTGAGCTCCTCCTCTTGTGCTACAGGATGTCAGTGGTCCTAGTGTTACACAGGTTATGTACAGGTAACCACAGCCGCTGTGAGTTCCTGTGTCTAACAGCCATATCCTACTCAGAGGACAGCTCTCCACACTACTTCATCCCTTCCTCTGTTGCTTGCGTTCTTTTCATTAGTACTTCCTTAGTGTTCCCTGCGCCTTAGAGGAGGAGATAGAGATAGCCCATTTGTAGCCGACACTCAAAGCGTGACTACTTCATGACTCTGTCTAGTTATCAGTCTACATACTAACTGCCCACTGCAGAAATCTGAAAGCAGCACTAATCAGTGGCTATAAACATAATTATTTAGATTGCAAATTGACAGGCACATCATGTCCATTTAGCAAAACAACCATAACTTGTCACTAGGGCCTATGAACTCCCCAGCCATTAGCTTTTGATCAGGTCTATAGTACCAGACATGAATTCTGTCTTGTAGAGCAGGGCTCAGTTGGATCCAAGTGCACTTGGTTCCCTGTGCTGCAGTCATGGCATGCAGCAGTGGGCACCATGTTTCTGGGTGGTTGGTAATGTCGCACACAGTGATCCTCCAGGAGCCCGCACACCACTCCTTGTAGTGAAGGCTGACCAGCAGGAAGAAGCTTCTTGCTTAGCTTCAGCTTCATTTCTGGGTGTTCTATGACTAGAGAATGTGATATGTTCAGCAGTAGAGTATTTTTGTTGTTGAGACAAGTTTGTTTTTTGTTTTTTCTTTCCCCTCTATGTAGCCCTGGCTATCCTGGAACTCACAATGTAGAGCAGACTGGTTTTGCCTCCAAGTGCTGGAATTAAAGGCTTGCCACCATGCTTGACAGGAATAGTTCTGCAGTGGCAACTGTTTGTGTTATTTTGGAGTCCTCAGGCATTCTTTTCTTGATCAACAACTTATAGCAAGGTAGCCCACTCCCTGTACTGGGATCTGAGCTGTTCTATCTATTAATGGGAGTAGCATTATTCACTATTTACTTATTATTATTACTATCCACATATTCATTATTCAGTTCATTATTCACTACCTACCTATCTGCATATCTCTACCTAACCTCAGTTTGTAAAAACAATGACAACTTTTTTGTATGTATTTATTGTGTGTTTGTGACCATGTATTTTATGGCAGATGTGTGTAGGTCAGATTTGCAGGGGTCAGTTCCCTCCTCATATCATGTGAACTCCAGGGATCTAATTCAGGTTATCAGGCCTGGTAGTGACTGCATGGACTTTGTAAGCTATCTCACCAAGTTTTGTTTTCAACACAGTGAAAAATTTGGTTTATGGCTTTTCCATATAAGCTTACTTTTGTTTTGCCTTATAACTCTGTCCCCCATCTCACTTCCTCCTTATCTAGCTCATACATTTTGTGATGACTAGTTTTTGTTGACACAAACTAGTCTACCTAGAGAGTAAGAACCTCAAAATGAGGAATTGCCTCTTTTAGATTGGCCTCTGGATATGTCTGTGGGGATTTTTTTAAATCACTAATTGATGTATGAAATGGCCCATCTCATTCTGGGTGTTGTTGTTCCTAGGATTGTAGGCCTGGGTTGTGAATGAGAAGTAGCTGAACAAGCCAGTAAATAGCATCCTCTATGGTCTCTGCTTCAGTTTACCTCCAGGTTACTGCCTTGAATTCCTGTCCTGACTTCCCTTGATCATGGACTGTGACTTGTAAGGTAAAATAAACCCTTCGCGCCCCAAGTTTCTCGTAGTCTGTTTTATTATAACAACAAAGAAACTAAGTAGAAAAACTTTGTATCCTCAATACTAATTATTCCGCTCTTCTTTTTTTTTGAAAGATAATTCTATAGAGATACAAATCTAGGTGTGTGTGTGGGGTGTGTTCCCAAACGTTCAGCATTTTATTCCACTTTCTATTTTTTTGTTTGTTTTATTTTGGTTTGGTTTGGGTTTTTTTGTTTGTTTGTTTGTTTTTTCTTTTTTATTATGAATAAAGAAGTCACATTTTCTATCCGTGTATATTCTTATTCAAGGTCCCTTCCCCCTCCCACCACATCAAGTCACTCTCTCTTCTCCACATCTCCCCATCTCCTCCCCAGCATGGGCAGGCAGCAGGAGGCCCCAAGGTCCCACTGTCCCAATATTGCTCAGTTCAGCCTCCACTGCAGGCAGATCCAGTTTTCTACCCCCAACATCAAGACTGAGTCAGGTGTTCCTCTAGAGGAAGTGGGATCCAAGGAGTCAGTTCAAGGTGTTTCAGAACCCAAGCTGTTCAGTGGTTGCAGTTTGCAATTTGGACATGCTGTACTTTTTGCTTTTTGTTTAGAGTCTACTAATGAGTGAGCACATCCCCTGCTTATCTTTCTGGGTTTGTGATACCTCGCTCAGGAGGATATTCTCCAAATCCATTCATTTGCCTGCAAATTTTAGGATATCATTTTTTTCTTACTGCTGAGTAGTACTCCATTGTGTACCACAGTTTGTTAATTCATTCTTCAGTTGAGGGGCATCTAGGTTGTTTCCAGGTTCTTGCTATTATGAATAATGCTGCTATGAACATAGCTGAGCTAATGCCTTTGGAGTGCAGATGTGCGTCTTTAGGGTATACACCCAGAAGTGGTATTGCTAGATCCTTGGGGAGATTGATTCTCAATTTTCTGAGAAACTGCCATATTGCATTCCAAAGTGGCTGAACAAGCTTACACTCCCACCAACAATGGAGTAGTGTTCCCCTTGATCCATATCCTTTCTAGCATAGGCTGTCCTCTGTGTCTTTTATCTTAGCCAGTCTAACAGGTGTCAGGTGGTATCTCAAAGTTGTTTTGATTTGCATTTCTCTGATGGCTAAAGATGGTGAGCACTTTTTCAGGTGCCTTTCAGCCATTCGTAATTCCTCTGCTGAGAATTCCCTTTTTAGATCTGAACCCCATTTTTGATTGGATTATTCAAGGTTTTGGGCTCTAGATTCTTGTGTTCTTTATATATCTTAGAGATCAGTCCTCTATCACTTGTAGGGTTGGTGAACATCTTTTCCCATTCTGTAGGCTGTCATTTTGTCCTCTTCATTGCTCTGTTCAGGTCTTGTAGTTGTAGAACCACCAGTTTCTTCTGGTGTTGCCTTGTTCTTTATATTATTATATGTATTTTTGCACTGACGTGTGCTCATGGCTTCAGTGGTTTACGATTAGGTGGCTCCTAGTCAGTTGTGGCAAGAGGGCTTGTGTGTCTCCTGTCTCCTCTGAGCAAGGGGTCTGCTCAATCTTTGACTCTGCTCTGGGCAGGGGTCTGAATTTCAAGGCCTCAGTCCTTCTCTGATGAGGCAGTTTGCCCTCGAGCTGGGGCCGGCCGTGCAATGTCCCCTCTTTTAGGTGCAGCTTGAGGAGCCCCTCACAGCCAAACCCTAGTCCTGTCTGCTAAGGAGAGTCTGAGGTCAAGCACCACAGACCGATCCTGGTCCCAGAACACAACTTTCCAGGCGGGGAAGCAGTTGCTGGGGTCTGCTCATCTCACCTCACCTCTGGACCTCTCTCCACTTTCTTACTGATTGCATTCTCTCTCTCTCTTTTTTATAAACCTGTTTCTTTTTGTATCTGTATCTGTATTGTGTGTAGATGTGAGTGTGGTGATGTCAGAGGACAACCCCATGCACGCACACACATAGGGTAACACACCACACGTGCATATGCCCCTTATTCATTTAACTTTGTTTCCTTGTTAATATTTTGAGAGTCCTGATGACTTTAAATTTTCTATCTTTTTTCTCCTTTGATCTATGAATTATTTGGAAGTATACTTTTATTTCCAATCTTGAGAGATTTAAAACATCTTATTCCTCACCAATTGTGAGTGATGAAAGTAAATAGAACATTTATGGTAAATATGGTAGTAATTTGTGGAGGACTGCATTTATATAGAATATGGAGGAAAATAAGAAAAAAGTAGTACAATGAGTTTAATTGGTATAATTCAATTTAACTTTTTCAAAAGTACAGAAAAACAGACTTCTGCTGGGGCAGATTATTCATGAGGCAGAAGCAAGAGGATCACTTGGCCCAGGAGGTTTAGGCCAGCTTGACCTACTTTGCAAGACTCCCTTCTTTTTTTTTTTTTTTTTGATTTATTTATTTATTATGCATACAGTTTTACAGAAGAGGGCGCCAGACCTCATCATAGATGGTTGTGAGCCACCATGTGGTTTTGCTGGGAATTGAACTCAGGACCTCTGGAAGAACAGTCAGTGCTCTTAACCTCTGAGCCATCTCTCCAGCCCCCAAGACTCCCTTCTTAAAGACAAACTAAAACCAAACAGATTTTTGATTCTGACCTTAGGATATAAATTCTTTTTAGTCCTTTATAAAGACAAGCTTTAATACTTTATAAGCATTGTTATGTATGTTATGTATGAATATATGAAATGAGTAATTTAAATGAAACACACCTACATAATCCTTGGCAAAGTTTTTTGTTTTAAGAATCTTTTTAAAAAATTTGTTTGAACTTATATTTAGTATATATGATGGAAATAGAGCCTGAAATAAGAAAGTATGATTCCTCAATGGGCATGATATTACATGTCTGTTATCCCAGTACTTAGGAAGTAGACACAGAAGAGTCATCCTTATTATATGCTAATTTGAGTTCAGCCTGGACTATATGCTACCTGTCTCAAAAACAAAAGCAAGTATGATTCCTCAAAAACAAACAGTAAAGCAGGTGTTCATTTTGAAAGCTCCCAACAACCCAGTGTATAGTAAGAAGTTTCTGGTGCGGCCTGGGCCCTTGGTCTGGACCCTCCTGCAGCCCTGCTGCTGCTTAGCCCCAAATAATGACTCAGGCACTTGTATTAATTATATGCTGTTAGGTCTATGGCTCAGGCATATTACTTGCTAACTTGTAACTCTTAAACTAACCCATGATTAGCCAAGTGGCTTAGTACCTTTTCCCAGAGCAGCATTTTATCTTCTTTCTTCTGCATCTGCCTGGCATCTCTGCTCTGTTCTTTCTCTTCCCAGAGTTTTCTTAGTCTGGCGGTCCTGCCCATACTTCCTGCCTGTCTTCTGGCCAATCAGCATTTATTAGTAGAAGAGACAAATATCTACAGTGTACAAGAGTATAATCCCACAGCACCAGTGACTCAAGAGCCTCAGGTAAAGGGGAAGGAAAGAAAAATCTAGTGCCTGAGCATAGTAGCATTGGCTCAGGGATAAATTTTTGCTCCCTAAACCCAGCAACCATTATATTCTGCTCTTTCTGCTTTGAGAACAAATTTTGGGAGGTAGCCCAAGATGACCTCTGTATTCTAAGTGCTGGGATTTGAGGTATATACTACTAAATCCTGCAGTAAAGTGTGTGTAGAGTGTCTTCCCTTAGTCTGGGGTCATCTTATATATATATTAGCTCTATTCTACACTTACCCAATGTAGGCCTATGGAGGAATAATGATTACTGGCTTGTTTTCTCTGGCTTGCTTACCTACTTTTCTTATAGACAGACCCAACTGTCTAGGGATGGCATGTAGTAGTAGGCTTCTGTGTTCTGCCCAACCAGTCCTGAAGGCATTAGTTTCAAATAATTGCACAAAGGCTTTTATTAATTACAAACTGTTTGACTTAAGGCTCAGGCTTATTACCAACTAGCTCTTACAACTTAACCCATTTTTATTAATCTATGTCTTGCCAAGTAGCTTGTGCCTTTTCCTGTGTTCCATTATATCTTGATTTCTTAGCAACAGCTTGCTGCATCTCTGTGTGATTCTGCTTTCCTTCCCTTTTATCTGTGCTTGAATTTCCTGCCTGTCTATAAGCTGCTTTGCCATAGGCCAAAACACTTTCTTTATGTAATGGTAATTTACAGTGTACAGAAAGACATCCCACATCACTTTTTGTCTAATCAAAAAGGAAGGTTTCAATTTCAGTATATCAAAATTACATATAATAAAATAGCTATCAGGCAAAAATTACAGTTATAACATCTAGTTTATTTGTGTTTAGGAAATTAAGGAAAATGTTATATCATCTACCTTATCCTTGTGAGTCCAAGGTTTCATATCTAGTTTACCTTTTATTATAACTAAGGAAAACTATATCTAATCTTGAGGTCCATCAAAGACCACAGGAGGATATAATATTATCTGAGTAAACAGGAAGTGCATGTAAGCAACCTCTAAATTCTTGAAATGACAGAGACATTTGACTACCTGGAAAGTCACCCAAAGTTATTCTGTAACATTGGGACATCCATCTTCTGCTTACAGGCCTAGAGTCTCTGGTCTTTTTAGTGAAGCAGGAAATTTGAAGGACCGTTTCATCCATTTTGGCAAGATTTGTCAGTTGCTTCTCCCTGTATCCTGCAGAATGTCTGTCAGTTTTTTTTTAATTTATTTATTTATTATTAAGTATACAGTATACAGAAGAGGGCACTAGATGTCATCATAGATGGTGAGCCACCATGTGGTTGCTGGGAATTGAACTCAGGACCTTGGGAAGAACAGTCAGTGCTCTTAACCTCTGAGCCATCTCTCTAGCCCCCCAGTTTTTTTCTGTGAAGCAGGAACCTGAAGGACCATCTCAGCTTGTTCTGCCAGAGTTCAGAGGTCACTTACCTATGGATCCTGCATGTCTAGTTTATATAGCCTACTATGAAGTAGTCAAGGCAAAAACAATCCCTTGCCCAGTGGCTAACTTTGCCACAAAGAAAGTAAATTCCATATGGAGTTTCTTCTGCCCACCATCCTCTTGAAGAGTATTGGTGCTACTAGGATCAGACTTGTCTCACTGTCCAGAAAAGTCTAAGTTCTTACAACATTTTAAATGTCATATTCTGGGGCTGGAAAGATGGCTCAGCGGTTAAGAGCACCGTCTGCTCTTCCAGAGGACCCGGGTTCGATTCCCAGCACCCACATGGCAGCTAACAACTGTCTGTAGTTCCAGTTCCAGGCAAACACCAAGGCAAATAAGTAAATAAATAAAGTTTAAAAAAAAATTAAATGTCATATTCTATAGGTCTTTGAAGTGTTTGAATATTACCTATTTAATTGAAATATATCTTTGTATACCTAAAAAAACCTAACTAACATGAGTATAAGTTTGATTATCTTAGATGATTATTAATCTGTATTTTTAACTATACATTATAATTTTAAATGAGTTAGATAAACATAACTCCTTAAACAAGAGTAGAAATATAATATTTAAAATTAACCTTAAATTTGTATCAGTAAACCAAAATCCATACCAATGCATAGTATTTTGAGAATGACAGCTGTTTTTTGGATTAAAGTGGATTAAGTAATCTTTTTTTATTTCAATATCATATCCCCCCTTTTCCCCTAGAAAGAAATTGACTATGACCATTAACCATTTATAATAAGAACAAACATTTATAAACAGTATTTTAGGACTTTGGGTGTAGCTTTCCATTACTACTTCCTGCTGATTATGGGTGCTGGCAATCTTATGGGGGAGAGAGTATTCTGAGGCTGGAACATCTTAGTCAGCAGCCTTGAAACTGATGTGGCCATCTCTTCCCATTAGAGATTTTTCAGAGAGTCTTTCTTGATCAAACTTCATTTTCTTTAACCAGGAATAAATCCCCAGCCTCTCACTTTCTGTGGAAATAAAAAGAAAACCTCTTCTCCAAAGTAGCATATCTTTTGATTTCAATTTTAAAATCAGGTCATTTACAAATATAAAGGTTGGATTAATCCAGCAGCTTTTATAATCAAATATCCTTTAGCAAGTCTTGCTCCTTCCTTAGCTATCAAAGAATTCAAAGACAACATAACATATATACTCTTTTTGTATTTTCTATCTTTATGTGGCTATATAAAGACTTTATCCTTTTTCCTCTTTCTTTTCTCTCTCATCCTAATGTATATTTTTTTTAACACACTGTAAACCTTTTAGAGGTTTTGTTGTTTTTCTTTTGAATCCGACTTTACTGCACATCTCTTATCTTTTTCTGACCATACCTTTAATCTGTCAAGGTTTAGGATTAAAGGATTGGCTCGGAAGACTAGCTGGCTCCACCCAGCTCTTAGTCCAGCTTCATTGAGAGTTTAGCTTTTTAGCAGAGGTACTGGCAGGAGCCACATTTATCACCCCAACTCTGAGGAATTTTAGAGTCCACATTGCCACCAAATAGAGCATTGCTGCCCACTGTTTATGAACTCCATTTAAGTATTTGGCAGCAGGGCCTCTTAAAAGAGCCATTTCCCCCCTCCCCCCCCCTTTTTTTTTTTTTGCCGATAAGGCTGAATCTGGAAGCCTCTCTTAAAGGACTGGTGCCTCTGCTCAATGCCAGCAAACAGAGCTGACCCAAGAAAACGCTGCTAAGAAACTGTCTTTGACTCTGTTCCCTTTTTGTCTGTTAGAGCAGTAACCTTAAATCCATCATATGCAGCTTGTGTTTACATTGGGACTCCTGTGAGACTTCAGGAACCGATCTTGTTTCAGCTTAAGCTGCATGCCACAAGCCCAACATTTCATAGCTCAAGGCTGAATGCCATGCATCTCTAAACCACAGCCCATTTTAGAGACACAACTTGAAAGCTATTTTTGGCTTCATTTCTGTGATCTATGTGGATGTAAGTACCCTGTGTTGGAGTGCTATTTGTAGTAAGTTTCTGTTTCCCACCCAACTAGTCCTGAAGCCATTTAGTCCCAAATAATCACACAAAGGCTTATATTAATTACAAACTGTTTGGCCTAAATGGCACTGTCCAGAGAAGGTAGAGCCCTCCCACAACAACTCAGCCAATAAGAAACTGTCTCAGGCCTGGAGAGATGGCTTAGCGATTAAGAGCATGTGCTGCTCTTACAGAGGATCTGAATTCTGTTCCCAGCACCACAGGGTAGTTTATAACCATCTGTAACTCTAGGTCTAGGGGTTCTTTGCCCTTTTCTAATCTCAGTACGCACCATGCACACGTTTCATAGACATACATGCAGGAAAAACACTCATATGCAAAGTAAATCTTAAAAGAAGAAAAAGAAGATGCCCCCATAGATCTACCCATAGGCCACTCTGATAGGATGTATTTATCAATTAAGGTTATCTCTCCAAAGCTGACTCTAGTTTGTTCCAAGTTGCAAAAAATCGGACTAGTACTAGTGTTTCAAGGAGCAGTGTTTTCTGATTTTAATTGGAAAAGCTAATATAAGCCACCATCTGGACTTAACAGTAGATGCTTTATTCATAGTAATGGAAGCTCAGGGACCATAAAGAGTTATCTTCACCGTGCTGAGGGAGGAGTACAGTGTCTATCTACATGGAATGAAATGAGGACAAATGAAGTTACTTGTAGAGAAAAGAAAACTTAATGTTACACTTAATATTACACTTTTAACAAAGGATAAGTGAAAAACCTTGTCAAGATTTACATAGGAAACCTTGCAGGTTGGTATGGTTACTTTTGTCAAGTGTGCATGTTAGGACAGCTGGGGCCAAATGATGGAACGCTTGTTGGATTAAATGTTCCTTAGTAAAACATGTGAAGGTGATAAAATCAAGGGAATTGAAATTCTGTTAAGTAGCCTTTAAATCAAATTGGAGTTGCTTGAAATGAAGAGGGCTCAGGGCTTTAATTAATATTGCCACAAGAACTGTACAGCTATAATTTTCTATAGGTATTCTTGGTTATGATAATTTTGGAATAATTAGTGATATGTAATTTCATACAGTAATGGAAAATTATGCAAATGGTTCATCTTTCCGTTTATCTACATTAGTACTAGAAGAAGTGGGTAGTTAGAAGCAGAAAAGTTAGTAAAAAAATATGTGATCATAAATACAATTTTTTAAAAAAGGGATTTGAATATAGAAGTATCCTGCTTGGGAGAGGTTCATGCTACTCCCAGAAGCCATAGGTTATTAAACAAAAATTCCAAGTATAATATTCTTCTGTATACATCACTGCTCAGGAAGTCCCCAGAACAATATAGACTATTGCTGTCATTCTCGGTTGTCGACCAGAAGTAGACAGCAAGACTCTATACTGAGGAGACAGCACAGTTTGTTAGCAGGACATAGAGAAAGCAAGCTGGATATAAGCTAGAAACTTCTTCATTGTGCTAAAAGTTGCAGTGAATGCCACCAGGGGAGAAAGTTCAGACGCGGTCCCTCCATACTAAAATACTGAGCTGCAAGGTCATTGGGACCAGTGGTGCAGTAGTAACACGACTGTCATGGTGACCACCCACGTGATCTGTATCACAGCTGCCTCAAGGTTCAGAGAATACTCAAGAAAGATCAGGAAGAGTTAAGAGCCAGGGGATGGAGAGGAGCATCCCAAAATGTCTTCTAAACATGGTACAGCTCTTACACTGAACTCAAGGCTGAGGTTACGTTACAAGATGGAGCAGTCAGCATTCCAGAATGGATGGGGGGGTGTTTATGGGACATCACTTATAGAAGTTTGTTGTCAATTAATGCCTCTGGGGCTGGATGAGTAATTGTTTTTCAGTGCTACAGCCATTGCTAAGTTTTTCATGCTCTAGTAAATAACACCACATCCATTCTTGTGTAGGTAACCTTAATTAAACTCAGTGGGTCGTTTAAAAACTCACAAAGTAGGAGAGGACCTGTTGTGAAGGACTATTGGGAGATTGAGAGAGGACAAAGGGAGTTAATATGATCAATACACATTATATACACATATGGAACTCATTAAATAATTAAATGTTTGTCTTTTGAAGTGAAGAAAAGAGAATTTTGTGAGGCATTCAGGGTCTATATGCTTTCTGTTTCCTTGACAGAGAATGAGGGACTGGAGAAGGGCTACCTTGTGCAGTCCCTTGCTGGAGAGGAGTGTGTATAGGTCCTGCCTTTATGGGGCTGTGCCATGGTTGCTGGTCCTGGCTCTGTGATGTTCTTGAGGTTCAGGGAGGTCCAGGAATGGGGGGTTGTTGATCCATCTCTGGGTAGCTCCTAGCAGGGTGTATGCCCTACCAGTCTGCCTGTGCTGTTGGATGGCTCTTTATCTGTCTGGCTGCTCATGGCAGTAGGGCAGACACAGGCATTTGGGTGGGTCCTATTTCTGTGTTGTCCTCTAGTGTGTGAGGTCTGCCTCTAAGTCAGTGGTTCTCAACTTCACCCAGTGCTTTGACCCTTTGATACAATTCTTCATGTGATGATGACCCCAACCATAACACTATTTTCATTTTACTTCATAACTCTAATTTTCTGCTGTTATGAATCATAATGTAAACATGTGTTTTCTGATGGTTTTAGGTGACCCTGTGAAAGGTCATTTGACCCCAAAGGGTCACGATCCACAGGTTGACAACCAGTACTCTAAGTGGCTCATGAGACCACATTTCCACCTTTCTGGAAGCTCTGTGATCGTGACTCAGGGTTGTCCCCATCTTCAGTCGTCAAGTTATAGTCTCCACACGTGCCCTAGGTTCCCAGGGTGGGTTGAGGAGGAGGGGCCTTTCTCTCTCTTGCTGCCTAGGGGCTGACTCAGCAGGGATCTTTAAAATGGCTTCTGCCACTGTTGCAGTCAAGTGCCCAGAAGAAAGGAGGATTTCCCTGCAACCAGCCTGCACGGTGCATGTGCAGGCCTCAAAGTCAGTCTTCCCCCTCTCTCTACCTCTCTCCGTCTCTCTTGCTCCTTCCCTCCTCATTCTCTCCCTCTTAGTTCTCTCAGTACTGTTAATTGAAAACACGGTGCACAGTTTTAGAGGTTGTCATCTGGAGCACAGGTCCCAACCCTCTGTGCCACACCCTTCCTTTCCGGGAAGACAGCACTTCCCAGTCAGGACTGAGGCCTTCACATTACAATCTGCAGTTTCTTTTCTGTTACATTCCCCAGGATTTCCTCCTACCCTTTTTCTTTTCTGCTAAAGCTAGTGTGTTTGTGCTATTAGAAAGGTTGCTTTCCGACATTCTCCCTTTTATCCCTCAGGGAGTCTAGCATCTATGCATGGATGTAGTGTGCTTTTATCCCAAATGAATCTTTAAAAAAGGGGCAATGGGTGGGTGGGCTGGAGCCATGACTCAGAGTTTAAGAATGCATATTCTTCTTGCAGAGGACCTGAGTTCAATTGCCAGCATCCATGTCAGGCAACTCACAGCTGTAAGTCTAGCTCCAGGCCATCTGAAACCCTCTTCTGGCTTTGGCTGGTACCTGATATCAGCACTCACCTGCCCTTACTTTCATCTTTTTATTTTAAGATTGAAATTTACTTTATTAGTAATACATGTATTTAATGTCTAAACATCTCTATCTATAATAAAATAATATATCAAAAAATCACAATAACATAAATAAATACAATTTTATACATATTAATCATGGAGATTTTACCTAGAAAAATAAACACAAGGCAAACTATAATCATAAGATCACACTTTAGTGAAAGGTAAACATATTGGGAATGTTTGAAGATCCCCAAACCCACTTTTAAGTTTTCATCCCTTATTTTTCCCTTTGACTATGAAATCACTTTTAAAAAGTGCACTTGGGTTCCTGAGGTAGGCTTGGAGTAACTTAGCTCTTGCCCTTTCTAGCTTATAGTTCTGAAGACTAACTTTTGAATGTGCTGGCAACTTAACATCCTGAAATGTGTGGCTACTGAACGTAGGCTCTGGGCTTCCCACTCTCCCCTAGACACAGAATGTCCTTCAGTGCTGGAGCCCAGCATGTTATCCAGTCCTGAACAAGTTGGTTTCTGGGGGCTGCTGTCTGCAGTTCAGGTTTGGGTACAGAATGTCTTCCTGATTTTTGGGAGATTTGGCGGGCAGTGGAACTTAGGCCGCTGCTTCTTGGTGCCTATGAATACTGAGCATTTTCTAGCTAGGGTGTGGGCACTCTTTCTCAGCAGACTCAGCCTGGGAGCCAGTGCACAGTGCAGCCAGCCGCTCACAGGGTCCTCCTTAGCTGTTGTCGTCTGTCTTCTACAGAAGCACCTTCAAATTACATGGCTTTTAAGTCCTTTCCTTATAATCCTTTTCTGGTCAGAGGATAATGTAAGGGTCTAAATCCTTTTTGAAATGGATTTCTGGTAACCCTCAGGCTTCTGGTGCTAGTTTTCTATCAAGCTTATGGCTAGTGAGATGGCTCAACAGTTAAAGACACCTGCTGTCAAGCCTGCTGACCTGGGTTTGATACCTGTGACCTATATGATAAAAGGAGAGAACCAACCCCAGAAAGTTATTATGTGGGCTGATGTGTGTGCACACACACACACAATAAATAAAAATTAATAAAGAATTTTTATATTCATCTAAGTATGGGTACTAGCTTCCCTATCTAACCCAGGATTTCTCTTTCTTTTTTAAAAAACTAGCATTCATTAATTTAATTATTTTCATAGTTTCATAGTACAGTGTAATTATTCTGACTTCATATTAAAATAGCAATTAGGCTCTTCAATGTTTTTATTTTTTGGCTTTCTTAAGTTAGCATACGCAGTAATGGGTTTCATATGGCATTTTCATACATGCAGATAATTTCACTTTGCTGCTCTGCGTTCCTCTCCTAATGCCCTGTGCATCACCTTTCTTATCATCCTCCTCCCCTTAGGTACACACACACACACACACACACACACACACACACTTAAAGTCACTTCCTCCTCTTTCACTTGAGTCTCTCTTTCCACAGTGTGGCTTTGGGGTTTGACCTCAGGCCAGCAGCCTCAGCCATGTGCACCTTTCCTTTCTAAGCCATCTTACTGGCTCCTAAATATCTGATTTTTATGTCAGGGCCAACTATTTTTCTTATAATAGTATCATATTGGCTTTGTATTGTAATTTGAAATCAGGTATTGTAATATCTTAACATTTGCTCATTTGGCTGTTTGGGGTCTTTTGTGATTCCATATGAATTTTAGCATTGTTTTTCTATTTTTATGAAGAATGTCAAAAGATGGGGAGATGTGGAGAAGAAAGAATGACTTGATGTGGTGGGAGGGGGAAGGGACCTTGAATAAGGATATACAAGGATAGAAAGTGTGACTTCTTTATTCATAATAATAAAAGAAAAAGAAAAGAAAAAAAGAATGTCAGAAGCTTAATGGGGATTGTATTGATTCTTTAGGTTGCTTTAACAATATCGCTAGTTTTACAGTATTGATTCTGCCAACCCATGAGTATGAGGGAGGGGTCTTTTCATCATCTGGTATCTTCAGTTTTCTTAATTGTCTTGGAGTTTTCATTGCATGGATCTTTTACTTCCTTGGTTAGGTATATTTTATTTTTATTTTTTAGGAGATATTAGAAATAGGATTTCTTTCCCTGATTTTTTTCTTAGCTGGTTTGCTGGTTTGTTACTAATATATAGAAAGGTTGGTGATTTCTTTTTTTATTTTTAATCCTACCCCCTTCCCCCCCAGTTGTTGATTTCTGTATCTTGATTTTGTATCCTGCTACTTTGCTGAGTATTTCTTTGATATGAATTTTCTAGTGGAGTCATTAAAGTCTTTTAAGTATAGGATTGTGTCATATGTAAACAGGGATGGATACTTTGGCTTTTCCCTTTGTAACCCTTTTATTTCTTTCTTGCCTTATTACTGTAGCAAAGACTTTGAGCAACATATTGAATAGGAATGAGCACTCTTATTCCAGATTTTAGAAGCAATGATTTTGAGTTTTCCCATTTAGCATCATATTGGCTGTATGTTGTCCACAACCTTTATTATTGTTGAGGCCTGTTCCTTCTGTTCCTAGTTTCCTCAGGCTTGTATTACAGTGTTGTTGACCTTTTCCATGTCTATTAAGATGATTGTATGATATCTGTCCTTAACTAGCTGGAGATTCTATTGATTTTACTTGCATGTTTCTCAATGCAACTTTGAATGCTTTAAACATACCTGTGCCTGAAATTATTTAAGAAAACCTCCTAAGAATCATATTTAAGCTGTGATGTAAATACACACCATTATGGCTGAGTGTCATTCCCTTCCAGCCTATCTTGAGACCGTTAGTATATAAATCAGGGCTACATGAGGTCATACATAGGATACAGTTCTCATGATAGTATCTTTGTAAGAAGAGACATGAGAGTTCTTTCTCTGTTTTCCCGTAGAGAGAAAAGGCCATGTGAGTCTACAGTGGACTGGTAACTACTTACTTGCCAAGAAAAGTGGCCTTAGAATGAGCCTACTTGAAACCTTGAATCTATGGGCTCCTGGTCTCAAGAACCACGAGACACATAATTTTTTTTAACGACATCCTGAGCAGATTCTTTGTTTCTGTCTCATATATTAGATATGTAAATACTCAGTTATACTACATCCTGTCAACCTAAATAGTAATCAGAGATTCTCCTATGATTCTTTGGGAATAGAGTAGCATTTCACTGGAAGTATATATGCAATGTAAACCATGAGTATTTAAAGAAATTGGGACAAAGGAAAGTTTTAAAAGGTAAAAGTGATAATGATTACAAAAGGCACTTGAAATTGTCTTTTTTGGCTCCAGGATGAATAATAGTGGTGCCTGTCATACACTGAAGACGGTAGCTGTTGAGCCAGAGTCCTTGAATCACAGTGTGTTTAATTCACAGGTGTTCTTAGTTCTTTAATGAAACAGCACTGTATCATGCTCTTTAAAGATGGTGTTGAAATTTAAACACTTTTTATTATCACCTCTCCTCAAGGTATTCCCATCTGTCAGCAGCACTTAATTTGGAATAACATGGAGCTTGAAGATGATTATTGCTTGAATGATTACAAGTGAGTGTAATTAAATATTAGCAGCAATATAGGCTTGCAGTACTATAACTCCAGATGCTAATATTTTCTTCATGTCCCTCATGAACAGCTTGATCCCAGTTTTCATCCTGAATTCTGACCTCTATCTGTGTTGGCTCAGTACCATTTTTATTTGTGACCTTTGTAGTTCTCTTTAGTTTTTCATGCAGAGTCCTTGCCTTCTTGTATGGTTGCGTTCATTTCTTGTTTCCTTTACATTTTTCTTTCAATATTAACTCATTCTCTCTTGACTGGCGCTCTTTTCTTCCCATTTTCACAAGTTTGGGCATGAGAGAGTTGCTCTTCACTGAGACTGTTCATTAGGCCCCTTTCTAGTTACGTGGTCCGGTGTGCACCAGGGTTACAAACGTGCTTTCTCACGTCTCGCCTGTCTCCTTCCTCTCACGTGATTTACTGCACTGGAGACAAAGGAGTTAGGAGGCTGAGTTGGAAGAACACCAGGAGTCGGCAGGACTGGGGCTCTGCAGTATTTTTATTCTATTGAATGAATTTTCTGTTTCCTAATTCTTTGGGGTTTGACTAAGTTTCTTTTTTTCTTGGGCTTCCTTTTGAGACAGGGTTTCTCTGTGAAAATCTGACTGCCCTGGAATTTGCTCTGTAGGCCAGACTGGCCTTGAACTCAAAGAGATTCACCTGCTTCTGCCTCCCAAGTGCTGGGTCAAAGGCGTGTGCCACCACCACCTGGCTGGGTCTTTTTTTTTAAGCTTATGGGAACTTATAAATTTCTGTAATTTATACAGGCAAATAATATATTTGTTCACATTGCTTCATATTTCTTCATATTTTAGGAAATATATAGTAGGGCTAATAAATCACATAATTAGTGGTTCATTTGACACTGTTATTTGGTGATTATAGTTTATTTTCACAGCATTTCAGAAGGTTGTACCTTGAAGCTGGTATTGGCTATGCGTGGTGGACCGATAAGTACTAGAAAAGGTAGGCATACATTAAAACAATGTAACAATCATTTGTAAGTGACTTAGCAGTACTGTTCTTCAAGGGGTTAATGTTTTTATAGGCTCTCTTTGGCTGAGTTCCTTTCTGCATTAGGTCTTGGATTCTTTTAGGCATTATTCTTTAAAACCTAAATGTATAAACACTGGAACTCCAAAATATAATCCTAGAATAAACCCCACATGATCCTGGATTCTATCCAGAGATATTTAAAATAAGTCTAAGTAGTAAAGGGAAGAGAAATGAAATGATATGTCTCATTAGCATTGTGTTTCGACTCATGTCAGTCTTGTTTCTTTTTAAACTCTGCTTGAATTTTAAGTTCCTGGGATAATTATTTGCTATTGGAAATTTTTGAATTGCTTTTTTTACCTGAAATGCAACTGACTTTCTTAGTTCTGTTAAATCCTTTCTCCAAATATGGGTGGTCTCTGGAATCCATTCATTCATTCAACAAATGCATAGTGAACATCACTAGATTCTAAAATATATTTAATTTTAATGATGTGGATATGTGGATGTTTCTGTATGGGTATGTACTTATGAGTGCATATACCTGCAGATGTCAGAAAAAGGCGTTGGATTCCCTGGAACTAGAGCTTCAGGATGGTTGTGAGCCACCAAGTGTGGGTGATGGGAGCTAAGCTGGGATCCCCTGCAACAGTAGCATGTGTTCCTAACTGTGGATTCATTTCTCCAGGTCCATCTATTTGACTTGTAGTGAATATTCCAAGTTCAGTAAACAAGGGACACAGTCGAGTTTCTGCCTCCAATAAATGTGTGGGAAATTGTTAGAATTTCAAGTGTTTGTGAGTTCTATGTAGGAAATAGACAGGGAATGTGATAAGCTCTATAGAAATAGCATGGTAGGATAATTCTGTGGGAATGATGACATGGGCAGAGGCTTAATTAGTAAAGAAGAGTCACCATGACCATATGGCAGCTCTTATAAAAGAAATCATTTAACTGAGGCCGGCTTACAGTTCAGAGGTTTAGTCCATTATTCTCATGGTGGGGAGCATGGCAGCATGTAGGCAGACATGGTAGCTGAGAGTTCTACATCCAGATCTGCAGGCAGCAGGAAGAGAGAGACACCAGCCTGCCTTGAGCTTTTGAAACCTCAAAGCCCACCCTAGTGACACACTTCCTCCAACAAGGCCACACTTCTTAATCTTTGTAAAATATTGTCAGTCCCCAATGACCAAGAATTTAAATATATGTGCTTATGAGGGCTATTCCTCCCATTCAAGCTACCCCAAGGTTTTAATCTAGGAAAGAGCTAGGAGCATACTTCCTAGCCCCCTACTTGGGTTTGTCACAGGCATCTCCAACCATGTAGAGCCATGCTCAGAGTACTCCTGTTATGTGGCCCTCAATGGAGGAAGGGCTTTACACTTTTGTGATCCTCCACAAACTAGAAAACTGGAAATTGAGTATAGATTTCATTGCTGACTTATTTCCACATGTCAAATTATATTCCCATGCTTTAAAACTTTGGTTAAAATTAGATTATTAAAGTGTTTTTTCTTATCTACCTTTGTGATAATTGTTAAAGTATTTTTCATAAGTTTGTGAGAACTGTTAAACTATTTTGCATAAGTTAGAGGAAAAAAGGAAATGATGTTAAAGCTGATTAAGCAGCGCTCTGACATCAGAGTCTCTACTAACTGATTTCTGAGGTCATTTTGTGGGTTAGAGAGATGGCTCAGCAGTTTGGACTGCTTGCTTCACAATCATGAAGAGTTCAGATCCCAGCATCCATATAACCAGCCAGACATCCCATAGATGCCTGTCACTCCCCCAAATGCATGTACAGATACACTCATGCAAACACATAAATTGAATTTAAAAAGGAAATGTTTGTATGTCACATTGTTAATATTTATACTAGTGAGAATAATTCAAGAACTCTAAGCATTATATCCAATTAGGGTTTCATAGAATATAATGATTCGAGCATCCAATTTTATTTGATAATATGTACTGTTGCATCTTAAAAGCTCACTTAGTCTCTCAGACTCATAATTTGTTAATGCCTTTATCATGTGAATTACAATAATATTTATCTTTCAAATGACCGTTCTTTAGACAACCTGGGGAAGCAGGCATTAATGGTGCACGT
This sequence comes from Sigmodon hispidus, assembly GCA_004025045.1. Classification (NCBI taxonomy): domain Eukaryota; kingdom Metazoa; phylum Chordata; class Mammalia; order Rodentia; family Cricetidae; genus Sigmodon; species Sigmodon hispidus. Next base: position 39,316 of record PVIH01003576.1, read on the forward strand.
GTGTAATCTGAGTACTCATGATGCTAAGGCAAGAAGGGTGGAAGTTAGAGACCTGTTTGGGTCCTACAGTGTTAAGGCTTTGCCTTGAAATAACACAAGAAAACAATCTTCTCTTTCTAGCTTTTATTCTAAACTGTATTGCTTTTAGATGTCAAAATTTTAATGAATGGTCAGTTTTGAAGAGACATACATAGACAACCTTAGCACCTCTTGGCTTAAGGCACCAGTTTAGGAAGGGTTTATAGTAGCTCTGGTAATAATTACTTCTTGGTTCTGTAATATTTTAAGTTTTGAAAATAGTTCTGGATACTCCCATGTTTGTCTGCTGTCCAGGCCATGTAAGAGCCTGAGGCAGGAGGATTGAACATTAAAGTGAGCTCAGGCTCATAGGTGTCTCAAAGAGGAAGGCAAGAAGTTATGTAAATATTTTAATACTTATACATTTCATGACTGTGAAAGAGAAAATCAAAATGTTATATTTTAGAAGCAATGGTATTAAATTTAGACTATGAGGCATCTTTGATATTTTTATCCATTACTTTCAGAGTTTAATATTTTTCTGTTAGTGTTTGTTTCTATTTTATTTTTCTTTCCAGCGCTGGCAGTTGAACCTTAAGCCTTGCACATGCTAGGCAAGTCCCCTGCTACTGAGCTGCATTCCTGTTGGTGCCGCTTCTCTCATGAGGGCACTGTGGCATTCCAACTTTGTTAATAAGTAAATGAAAGTCAGGCATATGCTGAGTGTCAGAGTGTCTCCAGGAGGCCTCTGTGAGTCTTGTAGGCTAAGATGGGGCATACACACACCCTGGCCAAGATACCTGGCTCAGGAGAAGAGCCCTCCAAGGGGCATTGATCCTTTCATACAGTGCAGTTTTGGCAACAATAAAACACCTTCCCTATGCTTTTCTTGTGCACTTTTAACTACTTCAAGGAGCAGCTAAAAAAGAGTCTATTTGTATATAAAACTGAAGGGAGAAAAAGATGCACTTTTTTTGTTGTTGCTTTTTTTTTTTTCTGCTGTGACAGACTGAACCTAGGACTGTGGAGGTGCTAGATATTCCCTCTACTTTCAGATTTTGGTGCTCCGTGGCCTCTAATTTTTTGAGTATGTCTCCCAATTGTGTATATGTGCATGTGTTTATCTTGTAATTTAAAGCAAATGGGATTTATAATACATTTAAGTGATTTATTGTTGGAATCAGTATATAAAAGCATAGGTAGCTAAAGGGATCTAGCTAAAATAATGATAGATAATATTATAGACTTAGCAAATATATCAACTGTACTGGTACAGAAATTCAAATGACCTCATTTTTAAGTTAAGCCTCGTCTTTGGCATATAACATAATGATGCATGTTTTTCTTTCATAGTAATACAAAGCAAACTGTGAATTTGAGAAGATGTGGGAGAGACTTAGGAAGAACTGAAGGAAAAGGGGGAAATGATGAAAATACAATACTCATTAAATTCTCAAAAATTTAATAAGGGATGCTGTTTTAAATATCAGAAGCCTATTTGTAGCATGCCATTCATCACATGTACACTGTGGTTGTATAAATTCAGCATATATATCCTGTTACTGTAACAAGATGCAAAAATGTTAATATGAATTGAAAGCCTGTTTATCCATCTTTCCATTTGTAGTTCCTGTGGAGGACCCACTTAGGGAGCTTGCTGAGTACATGGATTCCAGTCGAGATGAGGTCTGGGAAAAGACCTCGTGCAACAAACAAGTTACATTTTTGGTATACCGGGAAGGAGATCAATTGAATTTCTTTCGTGTAGTAGATAGGGGAGATGGCACTTTAACACCATTATCCGAATCTTTAAGGTAAATAGGTTTCATTTGCATATTTCACTTAGAAATGGAGACTGTACAGCACACTTCAGAAGCCTCTGTGTGTTCTCTGGGTCATAGTTGTAGCGTATTAACAAGACCGAGTAAGTGTCACGTGTTCTCCACCCCTTTCCCTGATAAGTAATTCTGAAATCTTCCGTCATGTGATTGATACTTGAAAAGGAATATCTGAATTTTAATTTTCATTACATGATAGTTTCTTTTATAAAAATGGTTTGTTTCTATTTGTGAAGCTCTAAGATGCCTACTAAAATATAATCTTGTGATAATAGTGTATTATTACATAGTCATGATGTAGCAGAAAGAATTGATCCTAAAGTTGGTAGCATTTTTAACTCTGCTACTTAAAATTGGGTAAATCTCTTTCTTTCTTTTATTTTGTTACTATGTAAGAAGAAATAAACTATATATTACTTTTAAAACCAGAAGGAAAACACTATTGATTGATTAGGTAGGCAGTAGAAAATGAAAGAATTGGGACAAAATAATTTCTTAAGTTTCTGTGCATTTCAATTTACTCCCTTCACTTTTACTTTTATTTTTAATTATACTATTTATTTGTGTGGATGTGTGTTAGCATGATTATACCATGATGCATGTAGAAGTCAGAGGACATCTTGGGAGAGACAGTTCTAGGTCTATCTTTCCACCCTGTGGATCCTGAGGCTTGAACTTACATAATGAGGCTTGGCAGCCAGTGCTTTGACTGGCCAAACGGTCCTTCACCTCTCTCCTCACTCTTAAGTCAGTAAGCATAACTGAGCGTTTATATCCTGGCCAGGCTGGTGTAGAGGTGTCGGTGTTAGAGTATCTCCACTGTCACTGAGCCTCCATCTACCAGCTATGTAGTCCTAGTGATTGTTGTAGGAGGATGTGATCTCTGAGCAGAGAGTTGGCCTTCATTTCACCTGAAATGCAGAGTTGGAGATGGCCTGGGGGAAGTGATCTTAGATGAAGGGGAATGCTTTGCTAAACAAAGGAAGGGAAGGAAGGTGCTGTAGGTAACTAAACTGAGGTGCACAAGATGAAAATCTAAATTAATTAACTAAAATTAATCAGAAGAAAACCCAGCTTGTGATCTGGACAACAGTGTCTTGAGGTGAGACATCTTTATATACCCAGTGCTTTGTTCAGCCCAACCCCCAAAGAACCTGCTTTCACAATCATATTCACATTGTGATATAATTCATTTCCTTTCACTTAGGTGATAGAGGGCCCTAGGATTTTCTGGCTGCTGATTGGCTAGAGGTTTCTCTCAGCTCTCTTTTGATTAATTCTAAAAAAAATGATTTGGAGCCTAAATTACATCTTTAGAATCCCTTTACTTTTGCCATATTCAGTTGGCCAGACCAGTGAGATGGGGTCGTAACCCACACTCAAGGACAGAATGTACCACTAATATACATCAGGAGTTTCCCCTCAGATTCTGCTCAGAGTGTATGGGAAAGAGAAATTAGACTCGTGGTGTGGTGTGGTGTGGTGGGATGTGGTGAGAGTGGTGTGGTGTGGTGAGAGTGGTGTGGTGTGGTGGGGTGTATGTGTGGCATGGGAAGCTGACTAACTATCAGAGGCTGTTTTCTTAATGGATCAGGCTCAGGTTAGCACTAGAGGAGCGACATTTGCTTTGGACTAGACATGGAGAGGGCACTGAAGACTAATGAGGATGACTTACTGCCTTGAGTCACTGGCAGATTCTTCTATAACAGTTTTTCCATATGTGAGTCATTTGATAATGTATCATCCACAGATTTCCAGGCCTTTCCATATGCCTTGTTTTTTAACCTTTTCCCATTTGCTTGTAATGTTCTTTCCACATCTCAGTTTCACTTTAGCAAGGCTGGCTTTGAAGTCAGTATGTAGCGGAGTGTGACCTTCCACTCCTGATCCTCCTTCCTTTACTCCCAAGTGCTCAGATTGCAGGTGTGTGCCACTGTGTCTGGCTCCCCTGGCTAATTTATGGTTTTGTTATTTACTTGTGTTATACAGATGCGTGTGAATATAAACGTGAAGGTCAGAGGGAACTTGCAGGAGCTGATTCTATCTTTCTATCTCAGAGGTTACAGAAATGGAGCTCAGGTTGTTATTCATACACAGAAAGTACCTTGATTCACTGAGACTGAGCCATTTTGCTGACCTGTAATTTCAGTTTGTGTTACCACTTAACCCAAACTTGTCATGAAATTCATGATGTGTACTTTCTGTACAGGTCACCAAAATAGTGAGAAAACCATGATTGAGTGATGGTTTGAATTTGAGAAGCCCTCAGAGCTTCCTGTTTGCAGGCTTGGTTGGTAGCTGATAGGCTTTTGGGAAGTGACTGAATCCTAAGCACTCAGGCATAATTAGTACATTTGTCCCTTGGTGGGTTTATGATAGCATATTGGGAAGTGGGACCTAGTTGAAGAAGTGAGTATGAGGAGTATGCCCTGGGAACCATAATCCTGGCTATGTCTCTTAAAAACATTTATTTATAATGTATTTGTGTGCATGTCTATGTGTGCGGAATGTAGAGGTCAAATGACAACTGACAGGAGTTGGGTCTCCCTCCTAACGGGTCCTGGGGATTGAACTCAGGGTGTCAGGGTTGGTGGGAAGAGCCTTTACCTCCCCTCTGAAAGCTTTCTTCTCTTTGTCTCTGCCTCCTTCTGGCTGTCATGAGGTGAGTAGCTCTGCCCTGCCATGTGCTTTCCCCCATAATGGGAATGTTGTTTGTGATGGTCTAGGAACTAGAAAACCATGTGACCATGGACTGCCACTTCTAAAGTCATGACAAAATAAATCTTCCCTCATTTTAAGCCATTCCAGTTATTTGTCACAGCAATGGAGGAGCTGAAACACAGACATAAAATTTTGCTCCCACTAAGACATCCAAGTGATGCCCAGTAAACCCATAAGTGAAGTTAACTGCTGATTCTTCTGTTGTAATGAAGCATGATGGAGTCACATATGTATCAGATGTATACCACAGTGAGGGTCAAAATAACAGAGACAGACAGTACTCATCCACTTATTCATAAGTTAGAATTGAAACTCCTAGGAAGTAGCTTCTCAAGTAGCTAAGACTGAGAACAGGAGACGTTCAAGAATGGGTAGGAAGAGACATGAAGAAACACAGACTGAAGATGAGAGGGAGAGGGAGGGAGAGAGGGAGAGAGTAGGAGAGAGAGAGAGAGGAGAGAGAGAGAGCGCACAAGAGAGAAGAGAGCCCATGCAGTGTGACTGAAGCAGCACAGCAGATGGAAGAGGTTTCATGTGGTGATATGTTGTATATTTAATAAAATCAGCCTGGAATATCAGAGGACAGCTATGTTTCCAGCCTTTGCTTGTTTGGTTGTTTTTGTTTTGTTTTGTTTTTTCAAAATAGGAAGACAGATACCTAGGAATTACAACTAACACAGAATTAGTATAATGCAGGGAGGCAGTCTCAATACCACTTTTTAGGAATCTGCCAAACAAGCTGCTAGTAGAGAACCTTCCTGCATTTCCCAATACACACTGGTGGTGCTGTTGTGAGGAAGGTGGTCTTCTTGAGAAAGGATAAGGGTGGGCTGGAGCTTGGGGCTTTAGGAAACAAGCCCCTGTGTGTTACTATCCCCTTCTATATTGAAACCTTCTACAAACATGAATATGCTTTGAGTGAATAGCTTTGAAAACCAGTTTGGCCATGGAGAAGGCTGTCACACTGTAATTCTGTGCCAGAGGGACTTGGTGAGCAACAAGAAAAGGATGCAGAACTGACTCCCCTTTAACACTGGAGGCTCTGGTGCTAGCTCAGGAGCTGGGAGGCTAGGCAGATGCACTTGGTAGGTGGTAGCTGAAGGCAGTAGTGGGTTGCTGGCATGCCATCCCCAGCTCTTTGTGCAGATAGTTGCTCTTACCTCCAGTTGCCTTTCACAAGGGTCATGCAGGGCCTAACCTTGGCCTTTGCTCTCTCAGAGACACAGAACTAAACAAGACAGGGAAATAAGTGCAGACTGGAATAGTAGTGGGTGTCCACTCTTCACACACGAAGGGACCATTTCAGTACAGATAATACTTTCCTTTTTTATTAAGGTAATTGTTTGGTATATGTATTTTGCTTCACATTTTTCTCTTTTTTGTTTAATCTGTGTTTTTGATTTTGTTCCTACCTCTCTATTGTTTCCTTTACATTCTTTTTCCCCTCCAGGATTTGAATCCAGAACTTTGCCTATGTTAGGCAGCTGCAAACAATGAGCTGTTATCTCCAGTTATTTATGTTTTTATTTTGTGATGTTTTGTGATCTTTTCCTTTTATTTTACTCTTAATTATTTTTATCATTTTAAAGTTTTAAACAATTTATATTATTTTATTTATGTGTGTGCATATATATACATACATGGTGGGCAGAGGACAACTTGAGGGAATTCTGCCATGTGGGTTTGGGGGCTTGAACTCAGGTCGTCGGGCTTGGCAGCAGGTTCCATTGCCTATTGAGCCATCTCTACTGTCCTATCTTTGCTTTGTGGTTTTGGCCTGCCTTTCTAGTTGTTGGTAGCATTTTATATATTGTAGGTTTTTTTTTTCTTTTTACCTTATCGTTGTGTCTAGTTTTCTTGCTTTAGCATGTTCCTCTTTCCAGATAGTGCTAGGCATTGGGTCTAACATTTGGAGCAAATTGGAACTGAAACTACTGTGAGCCAACCTACCCACCACTGGGTCCTGGTGGGGCAGACCCAAATCCTACTTAAACACACTCAGAGTCAGTGTCTGTCTGCATGTGCCATCCCCTCCCCTGCTGTTCTCCAGCCCCTGTTTGTTACCTTCACCCCATGTTCACTTATCAGCCACCCTAATATATCCTGGAGGTCAGAGACTGTTTTGAGTCTGAGATGGAGTTTGAATCAAAACTTCAAGTAATGACCCCCAGAGCCAGTTCACGTGCCCCCATCCCCACACATTGTCAGTTACCCTACCCACTGCACAAATCTGAACTGGAAAATCAAGGAGGGAATTTCTAGAGCCTCAGTTCCCAGCCTCCTACCTACCACAGATCCCTGGAACCTCCTGACCCCCATTCAGAAGCACAGTTATAGATAATCCAACCCAGTCCTCCCCCTACCCACTGCTCCTGTCAGACCTTGTGGAGTCTTATCTGGAACCCCAGAATGGCCTCAGTTAGAACCCAATGTCTTAGGTAGGGTTTCTGTTGCTGTGATCAAACACCATGACCAGAAGCAACTTGGGGAGGAAAGGGTTTGTTTAAGCTTATCCCAGTCCATCACTGAGGGGAGCTGGGCCAGGAACTCAAGGCACAAACGTGGAGGCAGGAATTGAAGCAGAAGCCATGGAGGAACATTGCTCCCTGCCTTGTTCCTCATGGCTTGTTCAGCCTGCTTTCTTATAGCACCCAGAATTAACTGCCCAGGAGTGAGTGGCCCTGCTGACAGAGCCCTCCCACATAAATCATTAACCAAGAAAGTTCCTCACAAGCCAGTCTGGTGGGTCATTTTCTTTGCTGAAGTTCCTTTTCACAGGTAACTCTAGGTTGCCTCAAGTTGACAAAAAGACCAATCTATACCAACCATCATACAGGTGGTGCACAACCTGACCAATTGTGTAATAGCGAACAAAAGTGAGAACAGATATCAACTTCATAAACTCTGGCTAATAATGACTCCGGATATTAGGGTCTCAAGTTCTCCATCTCTGCACTAAAGAAATAAGTGAAATTTATACATTTAACGTCTGGAGTAGTGATGCAGCCTTTAATCCCAGCACTCAAAAGGCAGAAGTATGTGGATCTCTGTAAATTTGAGAGTAGACTAGTTTAGTGAGCTCCAAGCCAGCCAGGGCTGCATAAGGAGACAGAATACTGTATACATAATAAATAAAACTTCTTTAAAAATGTAAAAACAAATGGAAATGTGCCTGCTGCTGCACACATCTGGAGATTATTTAGTGTTGAAGTGTGTATGTGCATGCTGCTGCACACATCTGGAGATTATTTAGTGCTGGAATGTATATGTGCATGATGCTGCACACATCTGGAGATTATTTAGTGCTGGAATGGGTACGTGCACGCTGCTGTTTACATCTGGAGGTTAGTGTGGAAGGTGTGCATGCCGATGCACACATAGAAGACAACTTTCAGGAATTTGTTTTCTCTTTCTACTTTGAGCTCTTGGGATTGAGCTCAGGTGATCAGGTTTAGTGGCAATGACCTTTTCCCACTGAATCATGTGTTCTCGTCACTAGTAATTGCAGTTTTCCTTTATAAAAGGGGACATCATATCTACCTTATATAACTTTGTAAAGAAATGGTTTTTCAGGAGCTCTGAGAGAGCAAGCCCCCAGCACACAGCCAGCAGTGCACGGCAGGGATTTGGAGTCTCTAAGATTTCAGCAGTGTTAAAGAGCAATGCAGCATTTCTCCTGATTGTTTTTTCCTAAGAAATCTTTATGTGTCTGTGTTTGTGCACCTGTGAATGTGTGGTAATTGTATGTTGGTGTATGTTCATGTGTGTGTAGAGACTGCAAGTAGACCTTAGGTTTGTTGTTCAGGAGCTGTGCACCTTGTTATTTGTGATAGGGTCTTTCATTGGCTCAAAGCTCTACAGGGGAGGATAGACTGGTTGACAGTGAGCCTCAGGAATGTACCTGCCTCCGCTTTCCCCATGCTAGGATGACAAGTCCCTGCCTCCATACCAGCTTTTTAGATTGGGTTTTTCAAACTGAACTCCTGTGTTTGTGCTTGCAAGGCAAGAAACTTATCCACTGAATTGTGTTCATTGCCCTCAAAATATATTTTGAATGTACTGCATATGTAGCTCAATATCTAGCATGCTTGCCTAGTACACATAAAACCCGTCAATTCAACCCCTAGAACTGCATGTAGGTGGCTCACACCTGTCATCCCAGCTCGAAGAGAGCAGAGGCAGAAAGATCAAAAGAGCAAGCCCTTCCTCAGCCACATAGCCAGTTTCAGGCCAGTTTGGGCAAAAGAAACATTTTGAAATTTATCTTCTTTCATTTACAATAACAGAGTGTAGTTAGTGTTTCACACGTCTAAGACTCTAGGGTTGCTACTGTACATAGGACTGTTAGTGCTCAGTAGGTGTCAAACGTGTTAAGTTGTTACCGTTTCCCTTGCAGTGGCGGTTCCGTGTATAATTTGTATACAGATGAGGATGAAGAAGCTGAGCCTTCTCCTTCTGGGCAACAGATCATTGAGAATTCAATAACTATGAATAAGATGAAGCTGCTGAAGGCGAAGATGGAGAACATGAATCTCAGCAAAAAGGTGAAGCTGTTGGCTCTTGGCCAAGCTTTTCTTTAGCTTACAGAGGCAGGCCTCAGAGCACCGAGGTCTGCCCGTAACTGTGGAAAACTATAAACTATTACTCCTTTCACGTTTCTGGTCTCAACTTATTTATTAAGATGTGACAAATGAACACTGAGGTTTTTAGTCTAGCAATACACCTACCTGGAAGGGTTGTACACACTGAGCATAATTTCTCTCTAAAATGTCATAGCTGTAGCATGAAAAGGGGTAGTGAAAGATCTTAATCTCTCAATAATTACTTTTAAGAATATAATTTGGAGATTTACTCATTAGAGGCACACTGAGACAGGCGCACACTAGTCCCGGCTGGCCTAGAACTTACTATGTCCCAGATTTGGATGTGCTCTCAGCAGCCCTCTTAGTCAGTCCTCGCATGCTCCGTTATAGCGAGGGGTCACCGTGCCCAGCACATGTTTACTACTTTACATTTAGAAGTCACGGCCAGTTTTCTAAAAGAATTTCAAAGTGAGTAACGCATGTACATTCTTTTTTAGCATTGAGTGACACTTGTAGTTTTGTACATTCTTGACAGTTGTATGTGCTTCTGAATATGTCTGCCTGTCTGTTTCTCTCTTCCCCCTTCTCTCCCTGACCCTGCACAGAGCTGCAGTATTCTTAACTTCTTTTCACTCTGTTCGTGCCTCCCATATAAAATACACAAACCTTTGAAGTACTGCCTGAAGCCTGCCCACATGGGTCAGCAAATTAAGGCACTTGCCACATTAGCCTCAGGTTCAGTTCCCTTTAAGGAAGGAGGAGAAAGCTGACTCCTGAGAGGTGTCCTCTGACCTCCCCATGGCATGTCATCTAACAGCAACAGTAATAATAGTAAGGTTTAGGCTCTGCTTGATGAATCTCTACAGTCAAATACACTTACTTAGCTATAATTCAAAGCAGTTTCTCTTTTTTTTTTTCCTTTTTCTTTTCTTTTGTTTCTTTGAAATAAGATCTCATATGTTTGCCTGATTTCCTGGAACTCACTGTATAAGTCAAGCTGACCTCAAACTCACAGAAGACTGCCTGCCTCTGCTGGCATTAAAGGCATGTGCCACTGCACCTAGATCCCCTGCCTTCTTTTGTGAAAGACTCCTTCACAATCCTCCCTAAAATAACCATTATTTTTACACATATTTCCACAAATTAGTTTTGTCTGCTATGGAATTTTATATAAATAAACACCATAGACAATATAGTCTTTTATAAAATTCTGGTTTATTTTCTTCAATATAAATAATCTTTTAAATTTATTGTACTACTACACAGTGGTTCTTTTTGTTGTCTCTTTTCTATAATAAGCATTCAGGTGTCTGAGTTTTGGCTTTTCTTAATAGAGCCAATTGGAGCATGTTTATACTTTAGTAGACCCATGCCCTTTGTTCTTTTGTATCATATACTTAGCAGGAAACTTAGAGTCTTAGGAAAAGTAACATGTTTTATGGCAAATATCCAGGTATTTGATGTAAACCCTACTGTACTAAACTTTATGAGGTGTAGGGAGGTAATCATGAATTTTAGTTAGCCTACCTAGGCAAGTTCTGCCAATTTAGGCTGTATAATGAGACCCTGTCTCAGAACAGATGAACAGCAAGGGGCCACAGTGACTGTTGCATAGGTTTTCCGACAGTCCACATTTGTGTTAATAACACAAGAGTTCTGGTTTGCACAGATCTTTGCCAACATTTCATATTTGTCAGGTTTTTCATTTTCACCATTCTTAGGATTGTATAATGTTTTTTTTTTTTTTTAAACTTTATTTATTTATTTATTTATTTGCCTTGGTGTTTGCCTGGAACTGGAACTACAGACAGTTGTTAGCTGCCATGTGGGTGCTGGGAATCGAACCCGGGTTCTTGAACCCGGGTTCTCTGAAAGAGCAGACGGTGCTCTTAACCGCTGAGCCTTCTCTCCAGCCCCAGGATTGTATAATGGTTTTTATTTAATTTTTCTTATAAGGAATAATGTTAACTTTTAAAAAACATTGACTCTTTGGTTAAAAATTCTGTCCTTTTTACATTCCCAAACATTTTGCTCATTTTAAAATTAGGTTATCTTCCTTTTATTTATTGGTTTATAGACATTTAAAAACATATTTTGGAGCTGAGTGTGGTGATGCACTCATATAATAACAAGCCTTTGGAGGTGGAGGCAGGAGCATCAGGAGTTCCAAGTGAGCCTCAGTTGTATAGTTTTCATGAATCTAGTCTGGGCTACATGAGATCTGTCTCAAAGCAACCAATACACATATATTTACATGTGTGATATGAACTCTTTGTCAGATGTATGGTTTGCAGCTTCTTATACTCTATAATTTGCTCTTTCACCTGCTTTTGATGAGTGTTATTATAATGTATTATAATTTAGCAATTTTGCTTTTATAATTGGTATTTAATTATTTTTATGGAATATTTTCCTATCACAGGTCTTGAAGACTTGATTTTGTATTTTTCTCCAAAATTTTTAGATGGTTATTTCTTTCTATTTAGACCTGCAATTCTTATGATTTTTTTTTTTAATATATAAACTTGGGGAAAGATTGTTTTTACTCAGATGATGAAAAATTGCCATGAAAACTATGCTCTAATTTTTATTTTTGTAGTATTAGAACTTTGAAATATATGAAGGAAAACCTACAAGAAATAGTCTGATCTCCAGAGATTTTTCACTTAGAATAGTTTCTAGGACAGACTTGGAAAGATTTCCCAGAGGATCTGGAGAACAGTACCAACCCGCTCAACCCAGCAGGCATCTGCAGAATGCTTCATCACACTACAGCAGAATACACATTTCTTAAGGGAATACATGAAGGGCATTTACCACAAACAAAACCAGTATTTTTTACACAATATAGATTCTAATAAATTTTAGAACAATTCAAATCATTAAAATATTCTCTGGTTTACAAAAGAATAAAACTGGAAATCAATGATAAATATCTGGAAAAAATCTAATGTTTCAAAATAACACACTTTTGAGTAACTTATAGGTCAAAGAAGCAATAGAGAAGTTGAAAGGTAACACACACTGAATAAAACAATTCTGATCGTGCAAGCTAATCAGCTTTTTAAGACTATGAAGTAATATTTCATTGTTGGCATTTACCACTCTTGGCTATCGTGTATTTTTTGTGTTGCTAAATTTTTGGTAATGTTTTTTGCAGTATTTTTTATTTGTTGAGAGAAAGGGATCTTCAATTTTCTATGATATAGCAAAATTCAGAAAATTTCAAAGAGAAAACTACCACCTAGTTACTATTTTTAACTCATTTTTATTTTAAATAAAATTTACTGTCAGTTTTATTTGTTTATTTATTGACAGAGTCTCACATAGCCTAGGCTAGCCTCAAACCCAGTATATAGCTGAGGCTGGTCTTGAACTTTTAATTTTCTTTTCTCCACCTCCTACATGCTGAGACTCCAGGAATGTGCAGCCACATGAGCTTCAATTGTCTTTAACTTTAATCCTGTCAGTGGCATTAAGTGTACATCTTTGTTCAATTAGTCTTCAGAACTATATCTTACAGAACTGAAATTTGGTATTTCTTAAAACCATTTCCCTATACCCCTCCCTTTAACCTCTGGCAAGTACCATTCCACTTCTTGTTTCTATGAGTTTGTCTGCTGTCTACTGTAGATACCAGACATAAGTGAAATATCAGAGTATTTATGGCTAGATTATTTAATTTAGTTTGACATCTCTGAGGTTCATTCATCATGTAGCATATATCAGAGTTCTCTTTAGATTGAAGAATTTCACTGCACATATATACCACATCTTGTTCATTCATTTACCTATGTAGGCTTTTAGGTTGCTTTCACATTTTGGCTATTGTGAATATTGGTGGTATAAACATGGGTGCAAATACCTCTTTGGGACTTTGGCGCTACACACATACACTTTATTATTAGATAATTTGACACATGTGCAGAAAACATAGTGACCTTCACCCATCTCCCTACCATCCCTGTCCAGTTCTCGTCCTCCTCACAAATCCTTCTTTGTTTTTGTTGGTGTTGTTTGTTTGTTTGTTTGTTTGTTTGTTTGGTTGGTTGGTTTGTAACCCACTGAGTTTAACCAGGACCATCTATCTATGTGACCATGAATTTGGACTTGTCCAATGGAGCTTTGTAAGCTCAGCAGTAGGTACACAACTGCTTACAATTGTATTAGATATTTTAAGGAGTATAAACCCATTATTTTGTAAATTATTCCTCAGTTTTGATTTATCTGAGTTACACTATGATAAGATACTGGTTACTTCTTTGGCATAAATGTCACACAAAAGATGTATTCTTTGTATTACATATCCACAGAAACATTATGTCAATTGCAATATTTTTAATTTACCATTTTAGGATTTTTCTTCTTAGCCCAAAAGTGGTTGAGTAGATTTAGATAAGTTTTGGTGGCTGAGGCTTTTTGGCTTTTCATTGCGTTCAATTCTTAGTTTTATTGAATGGAAATCAGACAATGTCATTTATAGTTCTGCTATTTAGAATTTAATTATCAGAGATCTAATATTTTCCATGTGTGTCTGATATATATTCAAAAGATAGTTTATTCTCTTAACTTCAGAGTAAAAGTTTTATAGGTATCTTTCTGTAAGACCCACCGTATTGATTGCTTAGGTATGATTATTTTTGTCAGTGTTACATAAAAACCCACTAAAGGTTTCTGCATGTTTCTTTTTACCTTACAGGAGTGTTTACTATGTGGTCTGACAGGTGTCAGTAGCTCTTGGGTTGTGCTATCCTAAAGGTCAGGGGACATTTGCTGGTCTGTATCTTTAACACTCGCTTTCCTGATGTCATCTCCAGACCTGACACATTTTGCTAAGCAACACTCAGAAAATTTCACTTTCTCCTTTCTCTATTCTGTTTCCATTTTTTAGATGAGCAACATTTCTACTTTTATAAAATATGTAATGTAAATCATTTTTCTATCTTTAGCTCTGCTGATGTTTTAGTGTTAATGCCATGGTTGCTAGGAATCTTTTTACTGAAATTTCCCCATACCTTTTCCTTAGTCGCATTTTTTAATATATTCCCCAGGAAAGGAAAGGAAAGGCTTGTAGGTACTGAATTTTCAGAAGTCTAAAACTTAAAAACAAACAAAACAAAACAAAAAAACCTTAAGTTTCAGGGATCATTTCTATAACTGTTGAGTGTTGATTTATTCAGATAAGGGTTTTTTAACAATGTTGTTCTGCTATTGTTTTTTTATACTGCAATTGAAGTGTTCCTGCCAATGCACTCCACTTTTCTTTGTAAATAACGCCACTTTTAAATTTTGTGTCCACCTGTCTTAGTCAGTGTTCCATTGCTGTGAAGAGATGCCCTAACCACAGCGACTCTCACAAAAGGAAGCATTTAATTGGGGTTTGCTAACAAATCAATTGATTTAGTTCATTGTCATCATTGTGGGGAGTATGATGTCCCGCAGTCAGCCCTGGTGTTAGAGAAGTTGAGTTCTACATCTGGATCCTCAGGCAGCAGGAAAGGAGACGCACTGGACTGGCTTGCACTTTTGAAACCTCAAAGCCCATCCTCAATGACACACTTCCCTCAACAAGGCCAAACCCCCTCTGTAGAGAGCTGCATATAGCCACACCGTTAACTGTAGAGAGCTGCGTACAGCCACAGCATAAGATGGCGCTGGCCTTGAGCACTCTCCCTGGTAAACAACTCCATATTTGGCTAGGCCAAGGATCTGGCTTGCTTCCGAGTATCTGAGCCTATTGGTGATGCCCACGTGGCTATCTTGGATTGGATGCCCTGAGGGTATTTTGCTAAGAGCAGGCTTCCCCCCAGGCAGTTAGAGGGGTAGAGTAGTTAGTGAGTGAGTGAGTTAGAGAGTGAGTTAGTCAGTCAGTCAGTAGAAACCAGATTGTAAAGGACCCGAATAAACTGCAAAGAGAAGGATCCGGTGTTGTGTCTTCCTTGCTGGCGAGGTTGCGCGCGACACCTCTCCAGAAGGCCACACCTCCGAATCCTTTTAAATAGTGCCACTGCCTAAGCAGTCACATCTGTGAGCCTATGGGGCCATTTTTAATCAACCACCACACTCCTCATACTTAATTTTACTTAACAGGTTCTTGCTTTGCTGTACCTAGACTGGCCTTGAATTTGCAGTCTTTGAACCTCCCTGTACTGCGTACTGAGATCACATGTGTACGTTACCAGGTTTTCTTGGCTTTTGCCTTCCTCTTAGTGCCAATTTCCTCTCACTCTC
The DNA here is from genome assembly GCA_004025045.1 of Sigmodon hispidus. Lineage (NCBI taxonomy): Eukaryota > Metazoa > Chordata > Mammalia > Rodentia > Cricetidae > Sigmodon > Sigmodon hispidus. Next base: position 54,707 of record PVIH01003576.1, read on the forward strand.
CTAGTTTTGGGTCTCAAACCCAGGGCCTCACACAGGCTAGGCAAGCACCATGACCCTGAGACACCTTCACCCTGGCTTTTGTCTTTTAAGGCTTAGATCAACTATTCTGGGCCAATTTCACTGCCTGCTTATGCTCTTTTAACATGAAGTACTTTGCCATTACTTTTTATAACTTGTTAATTTTATAATGTTTAGCTTTTATTTTATTTGGTTTGTAGGGAACTTCCTTTATACATGTGTTAGGACTTTATTCTGTAGTAACTATTTTCTGTTATCTTTTAAAATTCTTTGTGTTGGATGCTTTAGTACTCTTGATTACATGTCTTGTTGAATCTGGTTTTCTTTGAAAATCTTATGGGTTAACTTCATTTTGAAATGATTTTATTTTTTTACTGATTATTTCTAAGCATGGCCAGCTTATATAGTGTGTTGTATTAGGTTTCTGGCCTGGCCTTTCCGGACTTGCTGGCCTTACCCTGAGGTTCTAACCTGCTGTTCCACAGAGTCACACAGATGCTTACATTAATTTTATGCTGATAAGTCTAGGGCCCAGGCACATAACTTGCTAACTCCTTCATCTTAACTCAGCCCATGTTGCTTATCTTGTTCATCCATTTGACTCTGTACCTTTTCTCAGCAGCATTTGAATTTCTTTCCTCTGCATCTCCTGGCATGTCTGAGACGTCTCTACTCTGCTCTGAGATGTTCGCAGAGTTTTCTTAGTCTGGTAGCCCCACCCACATTTCCTGTCTGCCTCTGGCCAATGAGCTTTTTATTAAACCAGTAGGAGGGACAAATATTTACAATGTAACACCATAATCCCACTACAATAGGGGCTTCTAATTTTTTTGTTCATTGTAGCTTGACTGTGGGTTTATGATTTGATAAATTCTTTGAATATTGTCTGTAAATGCTGAACGTGGCCCTTGTAATCCTCACACTGCAGAGGCTGAAGCATGGGTTTTAGGCCAGGCTTGACTGACCCTTTCTCTAAAACTAAACAGGCAGGGCAATTGCTTATTGGGTAAAGTACCTGCCATGCAAATGTGAGGACCTGGGTTCAGTTCTCCAGAGTCCTGCATCTGTAATAGCAGCAGAGACAGGCAGCTCCCAGGAGCTCACTAGCCAATCAATGTAATATAATTAGTGAGTTCCAGCTTCAGAAAGAGACCCCATCACAAAAAGTAGGGAAGACAGCAACTGAGTTAGATACCTATATCACCCTCTGATCTCCACATGCATACACACTTGTACCTGCATCATATACCTATACATGCATACACCACACACATCAATAAACAAAAAATACAAATACTAATTTAAAGATATTTAATTGAGATTGGAGTATTGTGGTAAAGTTTTTTTTTTTTTTTTGCTTTGTTATATTAGGGGAGAATTTGTGTGTGCTAAAATGTTCTGATTCTCACTATCTTTTATTGTGGTATGAATTTGTTGCTCCCCTTTCTGTTATTTTTCTTTAAGAGTTATGGGTTAATACATAAAGTAAGGATATTAAATAGGGGGTATTTTATTTCAAGAGCATTCTTTGAGCAATCTTAATCACTGACACTCATTACAGGGAACAATAGGTATATTTTCTGATTGTTATTTATATTTTTTCTCTATATCCCTCTGTGCACAGTAGAGCTCTCTTAGAACTTAATTGTTAGTGTAGATCCCAAACAACTTCAGCTGGATTCTTGTTGGCTTCTGTTAGCCTGTTGTGATATCCCAGATATTAATTATTTGCTATTTACACAGGTGGGATTTTTGTTTTGCCAGCCCTAGGCTGCCGTACCTGTACGTTCTTGCCTCTTACCACAGGCAGAAGCTTTACATATAAGCCTCCTACCTTTGATTGTTTTCAACATTATGACTAATTTGAAGTTTATAATTCTCTATCTCTTTGCTGATAATTTGAGTCATGAGTAATTTTATTTGTTCATTGTTGATCTCTTTGGATGTTTGTATGTTTGTTTACTTGGGAAGACATGTGCTGCTATTTAGGTTTCAGCTACTGTTGTTGATTTCTAAGGCCTAGAAAACAATTTTCATTTTCGAAAGATTACTTTTTGGTAGATATATAGCTGCAGGTTGGGCAAGACAATGACTTCAGGGCAAAAATGGCTATAAGAGCTGGCTTTTCTTTGCAAGGGACTTCCATCTATCCAGCTTTTCTAGTTCTCTTTTTCTTACTGGTATCTACTGGGTTTTCAGTATATATTTCTTATAGGCTGTTGGAATGTCTTCAGACTTGCAGTTCATCCTGTCCGATGACCATCACTGCTGAAGAGCTAAGGCTCCCTCCTCCACTCCTGACCTCTCAATTTCCCCCTCTCTGTGGGAACTTCTATGTAAGCTTTCCATTGGGGTGGCAGGCAGGTTCAGTTCTTGGTTTACTGACACACTAGGTTCGTGTATAGAGTATGCATTTGCACTATGGCTAACATACTTATACAACAAAAGGAAACAAATGCTAAAATAACAGAGGTAGAAGCATATGGATCCAAGTCCAGGTAAAGCAGGCACCAACATCATAGAGGCTTCTCCCAAAGACATCGTAAGACAGACTTGCTTTCTCTTTTAACACATGTGAAATATCAAGGGGCTCCATTAGCCACTCTGCACAAGAGATTTATTTTTCCTTTTTTCCTACCTTTAGGCTTGTTCCTATATGTACCCTCTGCCTGCTGCATATCCATCCATTTTAGACTCAGAAAACAAATGTGTTCATTATAAACCATTTCAGTTGAGGCAAAGCTGCTGTGATGAGTTAGGGTAGGAGCCTAAGTGAAAAGTAGGCCCACAGAAACCAACACAAGGACAGCTTTGCAAGGTCAGCACTGTAGTCCTGGGAGCTTTTTTTGAGTACCTACCTATACACAGTCATCTTATTAGGAAAAATGCCATATCTCATATAACCAACCTTTTCTACTATTAAAACCTGAGAAAGAATTATTCGTGAGGAAATAAAATTATTTTTGACATCTTCAGAAAATAATGGTCAAAAAAGGAATATAACAAATCCTCAATCTTAAGATTTTTAATATTTTTAAGCATTTCATTGTTGTTGCCTTGTATTGAGAAGACTCATCTTGTGGCCTAGGCTGGCATGGAGTGGACTCTGTAAACCAGGCTAGCCCCAAACTCATAACAGACATCCTGCTTCAGCCTCCCAAATGCTAATATGGTAGGTGTGGGACACCATACCCAGCTTTTTTGAGCACTGTAAACTGAGGTAACAAAAATGCTAATATGGTAAGTAACATTTTCTCCACTGATTCTTGCTGAAGGACAGCAATAACTATGTTGAGGAATTACATGTGCACTCTTTTCTTGTAGCCTAAGAAAGTTGTCAAGGTGAAACCTCGTCCACCTGTAGCTCCTCGACCTCCCAGCAGTTCAACAGCAGCAGCCAGACACAGACTGTTAAGAGTCCTGCCTCACATCGGGCAATCTTGTTTACCTTCTTCTGGGAATGCCTATCTCTCAGAAACACCCAGGAACGCAGAAGCAAGTTCTGCAGCAGCTCGAGCCCCTGCGGATAGACCAGTGTCAGCTCTCAAGAATGAACTGCTGAAGGAGGATGATAACTGGGAGGTTAACACACTGTCTCATCCCGCGGGTAGCATCAGACTGCACCCTCAGATGACCCACATGGAACTGGAAGGCGACAAAGAGCTCGCAGATTCCGTACTTCATCTTGGATCACCCTTGCCTAGGCGGACAAAGCACCTTTCAGGGAACTTGCCATCTAATAATGAGGATGATGTCGTTTTATTTCCGCCGTCAGAAGAGTGTGTATCTGAAGAGTTGCTCCTGCCGGAAGTAGGTCCTTTTGCTCCATTTGCAGAAGGAAATGGTGTGGAGCAGAGCAGTGGTGTAGAAGGCATAGGGAAGGGAACTCCAGAATTCGCACTCACTAAAGGTGATAGAGGGCTGAGAGCCGCAGAGCAGCCTCTGAACCATGTGGCAAGAGTGTTGAGCAGTGACCCAGTAGACAATGCAATTCTTAATCATCGAGAGTCGAGCTCTCACAAGAACAGACTCCTGTCGCCACTTCTCTGTGCTGCACCAGGGTCCCTACATCATTCTCTGGTGAAGCCACAGAGACAGTCAAAATGTTTAGAGTCTGGCAACCCCTCCGCGCCTCCTTCACAAAATGCCCTGCGTGAATTGGACATTCGAACCATAGCCGATTCTTCTTTCTCTAGGACTGCTCGCTTCCGTGGTGTTAAAGTCGATTCGCCTGGGAAAAGATCTGATGTTATTTCCAAAGTCGAAGCTCGAGATATCACAGAAATGGCTAACAAAGCCTCCAAAGAGCCTGTTGGTTGCGTAAATAATAATGGCTTTTTGGCTTCACTGGCACGGAGTGCAAGCAGAGATGGTCTGCAAAGCACACGTGGAGCAGGCAGGCTTCGGACCTCTGGAATTGGGGTGTCTACAAACTACCAGCACTTTCAGGATGAGAACGTTAGGAAAAGTTCTCCCCAGTCAGAACCCACAGAATTTTTTCTAGTAAGTATTTTTATTTCAGTAGATTCTTTTTTTTGGTTTTTTTTTCTTCTTTATTTATTTTGTATTTATCAAAAAAAACAGTATAATGAATTTAAAATGCTGAAAAGTTAACAATAACTATAAAGAGGATAAGAATCATAAGCATGACTTATCAAGGGTGATAATGCAAATAAGATTGCTACACATATATTTACTTTGTGTTCAGTTTTCCCTCTGAATTTTTTTTTCCATCCCTGTATATCCTTATTCAAGGTCCCTTCCCCCTCCCCCCACATCAGGTCATTTTTCTTCTCCGCAACTCCCCATCCCCTCCCTGGGCAGGGAGCAGACAGTCCTATGGTCCCACTGACCCAATACTGTTTGGATCAGTCTCAACTCCTGGCCAAATCCAGTTTTGTCCCCCCTCCCTCAAGAGTGAGTCAGGTGTTCCTAAAGTTGGAGTGGAGTCCGAAGGGTCAGTCCAGGGTTTCAGTAGATTCTTTTAGTTAGTCTTGTAGTGAATGACTATTTCAAGTTTAGGTTTTTATTTACATAAATAAAGATGCCTGCAATTAAATTATTTTTCCATAGGTTTCACTAAAATATCTAATTTGTAGGAAATATATTTGATGATTGTTTTTTGTTCTTTTGAGACAGGTCTCTCACATAGTTCAGGCTGGCCTGATACTTAAGGGATGACCTTGAATTCTGATCTGGCTTCCAGCTGCTAAGTGCTGGAATTACAAGCATTACTGCCATGTTTGTTATTATTCTGTAGTTTTTAGTGATACATTATTTCATTAAGACTTTTCCAATGTCAAGATTCTAATTTGTCTAAGCCATCAAATTTTACTCCTTTAAGGATAATTAAGCACAAGAAGCAAGATTAAATTTCGAGTTAATTTAGACAAAAATAGAGTAAATTACAATGGATGCCCATCAGCCTTTTAGTAATAGAATACAAGTATTTGATGTTTGGTGTTCTATTCTGCACTGACTCACCGCTGTAGGGGTTTTGTGTTTCAATTGTAGTCTGCTCGTGGTATTGGAATGAGTGGAAATAATGCAGCAGCAGGGAAAAGAGCAGGTAAGCTACTGCTCACTTTGAAAACAACGTAAGAATCACAACATAACATACTGTTGAATTTTCAAGGAGAGCTGAAAAGAACGTTCTCTGTGGTACGTACAGGGTAAACTCTCCTAAACATTTCATTTCAGAAAGTAATTTGTGAGCTGACTACAAGGGTAGCATGTGGAAAGAAAACAATCTCAAGCTGGTATTTCATGTATGTGGAGCACTGTAGCCTCTGTGAAAAGACAAGTTCAAAGAAGAATTAGCACCTTTGCCAGTGGCTGTCCATTTAAAAGTTTAGTGGGTTCTCAGAGGGCCCTGAAGTGTGTTTAATATTTTTGTCCAGTATCGATGGAATGGTAAGAATCTCTTTTTGATGAACAAAAGGATAATCTCTAGGCCCAGCCCTTTCTATACATAATAGCAGAAGTGGCTCTAATTTACACATTCTTCCAAGGGTAGCTGAAGATACCTTGGCTGTCATTACATTCCAGGAGGCAGGAACCTTTAATATCTTCTCCTTTTATGTATTAAAACCTAAGCCAGAGGTGGAAAATTCACCTAAGATGTGCTCTCTGTAGCTCTGGAGTTTTTAATTTAAGAGTCACATTGGATTTCTTTGTAAGGCCTAAGAATATAGTTTTGATGCATTCATTTACATTTTAAAAGGTTTTTCAGTGTGGTAATCTGTATATAAAATTCTTAACATTTTTGTTGTTGTTGTTTGAGACAGGGTCTTGTGTGGCCTAAGCAGGCTTCAAACTCATTACATAGCTGAGGATGGTCTTGAATTTCCATTCTTTTGTTTCTACCTTGATGTGCCACTATGCCCTGCTCAATATTTTCTTTTCTTTTCTTTTTTTTTTTCTTTTCTTTTTTTTTTTTTTTTTTTTTTTTTTTTTTTTTTTTTTTTTTTTTTTTTTTTTTTTTTTTTTTTTTTTTTTTTTTTTTTTTTTTTTTTTTTTTTTTTTTTTTGAGACAGGTACCTACTCTGTGGCCTGCATCGGCCTATCAGATGCTAGATTCCATGCATATGCCATCAGTTCTGGTCCTTAATAATTTTCTGTAGCATTAGGCACATTGACATGTTGGGCGGCCACGAGCACAGCCAATATTAGTTCTCTGCAACACTTGAGAGTTTTAGTCACTAGCTGTTTAACCTTTGGCAAACTAGGTGGCATGTGCCTATAGGAGTTGTAACTACTGGGAAGGCTGAGTCTGAGAAACTGAGGCAGGAGGATTACATGAGCCTATGGACTTGAAAGAGTAGTTTGGGCATTGTAATGAAATCTTGTTCTAAAGGTGTTAAAACACAACCACAATGCCACAAAAACTCACCATCTCCTTATTTCTACTCATTACCTCTAGCAATCATTATTTTATTTGTTATCTCCATGGTTTATGACTTAAATACCTCATAGGTAATATTTGTCATCTTGGGAGGGCATATTTTCCTAATAATACCTTCAGGGTTAATTTATGTTATCACATGGGTCAGAATTCCCCATGAAGGATTTCCTCATGAAATCCTATTGTTCACATAGACCACATTTTGCTTATTTATTCATCATCTGCCCACACATGGGTTGCTTCAGCATTTTAGCTACTGTAATTCTGCTGTGTCTATAAATGTAACAAACATACTTTCAATTATTTAGGGTATATATGCCAAAAGTAAAATTGATGGATCATATACATTTTAGCTTTTAGCTTTTTAATGAGTCACAGTATTGCTTTTCTGTATTATGTTACAGTCCTACTAACAGGGCATATTGAGTGTAGCTTCTACACATTCCTGCCAGTGCTTTTGTTTTCTGGGTTAGGCCTTTGTTGTCTTTGTTTCTGTACTTGCTACTGGAATGAATATGAGATGGTATGTCACTGTGCTCTGTATTTGCTTTTCTGTAATGATGAGTGATATTTATTCCTTAATTAGTGATGCTAGTTGCATAATGTACTTACTGGATATTTGTCTGTCTTCTTTGGAGAAAAAAATGTTTCTATCATTTACCTATTTTTGATTAAGATTAGGTTTTTATTGAAGTCCTTATTGTATGAATGGCTTTTTTATTCTCTTGAAAACATACTTTTTGAGAGTCAGCCAGATGGCTCAGAACACTATCTGCCAAATTTTATGTATCTTTCTTTCTTTCTATCTATCTATCTATCTATCTATCTATCTATCTATCTATGCATCCATCTATCTATCTATCTTCTTACCTACCTACCTATCTATCTAACTACCTATTTATTTTGATCTTTTGAGACAGGGTTTCAGGTTTATCTGTGTAGCCTTGGCTATCCTAGAACTCACTTTGTAGACTATAGTGGCCTTGAACTCATAGATATCTGTCTGCCTATGCCTCCCAAGTGTTGGAATTAAAGATGTGTGTCACCACTGCCTGGTAAGCTTTATCGTCTTAACTCCTTCTTCAGAACCACGTGGTTGAAGGAAAGAGTGAACTCTAGCAAGTGTCTTCTGATCTCCACATGCATAATTGCACGTGTGCACCCAAATAAAATTAGTAGGTGTAAGAATGTTGTTGGTTGCTTTTACTCTTTGCTCTTTGACTCTTTTGAGGGGCCTGCCACCCAGCTCCCTAATAAATCACATGGAGACTTGCTCTCTTTTATAAAAGTCCAGCCTTGGCTTGGCTTGTTTCTAGCCAGCTTTTCTTAAATTATCTCATCTACCTTTTGCCTCTGAGTTTTTATCTTTCTCTGTTCTATATTCCTTTTTTTACTTCTTACTCTGTGGCTAGCTGTGTAGCTGGGTAGTGCTGGGCCCTGACGACATCCTCCTTTTCTTGCACCCTACTCTTCCCCCAGATTTCTCCTCCTATTTATTCTCTCTGCCTGCCAGTCCCTGCCTATCCTTTCTTCTACCTTGCTATTAGGTGTTCAGCTCTTCATTAGACCAATCAGGTGCTTTAGACAGGCAAAATAACAGAGCTTTACAGAGTTAAACAAATGTGACATAAAAGAATGCAACACATCTTTGCATCATTAAACAAATGTTCCCCAGCAAAAACAAATGTAACACATCTTAAAATAGTATTTCACAACATAAGAAAACTAAAAGACAAAAGACAATATGTTTTGATGTACAAGTTTTTAGTTTAATTTTAATCAAGGCTAATTTGTCTGTTTCTTCATTGGTGTCATGTCCAAAAAAACGACTACCATATCCAGTGTTAACTTTGGACCCTGCTACTTTGCTATAGAAGTTTCCTGGTAGAGTTTTTAAGGTTTTTATGTATAAAGTCATATCTTCAAATAAAGATACTTCAAGTATTCTACTGATTAGGTATGGAGAGTGGAGAGAGTGCACATCCTTGTCTTGTTCCTGACGTTAGTGGAAGTGCTTTGAATGTCTTTCCTTTTAGATTCATGTTGGCTGCAGGCTTGTTGTCTCCTGCCTCTGCTGTGTGTTGGGGTTTGTCCCTTGTATCTCTTCAGGACTTTTCATCAAGAAGGGATGCTGGACAGATGTGAGTTTGTGAAAGGTCTTTTATGCATCTAATGAGATGATCATGTGAGTTTTGTCTTTCTGTCTGTTTATGTGGTTGATGTAGGATGTCTTTCCGTATGCTGTGAATGTCATTGGTTAATAAACAGTTTTTGGCCTATGACAAGACACCTTAGAAGCTGAGCAGGAAATCCAAGCTTAAATACAAGAGAGGAGGGTGGAGTCATGAGAGACTAGCCACCCAAGAAGCAAGATGTAAAGAAATAGGTAAGCCATGGGCCACATGGCAGGACAGATTGGTCGAAATGGGTTAAGATGAGAGAGCTAACTGGCTATGAGTCCTAGTGATGGATCAAACATCTTGTAATTAACATAAGCGTCAGAGTCATTTTTGAGGGGCTACACAGCAACAAGTAGGTCCGAACCACAGGGCAAGGCTAGGCCAGAAACTCATACAATATGTGGTAGATTATTGACTTATGTATGTTGAATTATTATTACATCTGTAAGATAAGGTCAATTTGATTGTGTTGGATAATCTTTGTTATGTGTTCTTGAATACAGTTTGCAAGTATTTTATTGAGATTTTTTTTGTGTGTGTTCATTAGATACATTAGTTTACAAATTTCTATTTTTGTTGGGTCTTTGTGTGATTTTGGTATTGGACTTCATCAAAATAATACTGACTTCATCAAAAAGAATTAAAAAGTGTTACTTCAGTTTCTATTTTACAGAATTGAAGAGTATTGGTGTTAATTCTCCTTGTAAGGTCTTATAGAATTCTGTATGGAGTCCATCTGGGTCTTAGCCTTTTCTAGACTTTTAATTACTAATTCTTTTTTACTTGGGTTTTTGGGTCTGTTTAAATTGCTTATTTGATCTTATTTTACTTTAGGACATCACATAGGTTGATAAATTTGTTTGTTTCTTAAGGTTTTTAGTTGCTGAAACATAGATTTTTAAACTATGTCTTTGGATTCTCTGAAATTCCTTAGCATGTTGTAATGTCTTTCTTTTCATCTCAAATTTTATTAATTTGAATTTTTCTCATTTGGTTAATTTGGATACAGAGTTTTCAATCTTTTTTTTAGATTTTTTTTTTTTTAGATTTTTCAATCTTGTTGATTATTTTTAAAATAACCAACTATTGAATTTTTACTTCAGCTTGTCTTTTCTTCAAAGATATTCTCTTTATTAAATTCTATTTCCATGTCTTGAGTTATTTTTATTATGTCAGTCAACTGTATTTTTAGTCTTCATTCCTAACTGGAGTGAGGTTGCAGGATGCTATGAAGTCCCAGGGTGGCCTGGTGGAGGAGATGGCTGGCAGGAGGGTTTGGACCTGTGGAGGTAATATCTGGGGTTCTGGGTCACAGGACACCACATGGTGCAACCAGATCTGGATGGCTAGTGTAGACAGACTCATTTATATGCCATCAGTCTGATTCTTTGGCAGTTGTTCTAACTTCCATTTGTTGAAAAGACTATTGTTACTCATTGAAGGGTCCTGACAACCTTGTTGAAAATTGTTTGGCCATATATAATATGGAGCTGTATTGCTGAGATACACCATTGTAGTCCATTAGTCTGTATGTTCATGTTTACCAGTACCATAGCCTCTCTTTTCAAGATATGAAATTATTTTTATTTATTCTTCTCTCATGTATTGCATCCTGTCTGTGCTTTCTCCTCCGTCCTCTCCTCCCAGTCTCTTTTCTGCCATATCCCATCTCCCCCAGATACCCTCCTCCTCTTTTTCCTCTCAGGGATAACAACCAAACATGGCATATCAAGTTATAGTAAAGCTAGACACCATCCCCTTGTATTAAATCTGGACGAGGCAACCAGGTAGGAGGAAAGGAGTCCCAAAAGCAGGCAAAAGAGTCAGAGACAGCCCTTTTTCCCATTTGTTGGGAGTCCCACAGGAACACCAAGCTACACAACCATAGCATATTTGCGGAAGAACTAGATTAGATTCATGTAGCTTCCCTGATAGCCAGTTGAGTCTCTGTGAGCCCCTGTGAGTTTTGGTTAGTTGATTCTGTGAGCTGTGTTCTTGTGGTGTTGCTCTGACTCCTACAATTCTTCCTCACCTTCTTTGACAGGATTCCCCAAGCTCTTCCCTGTGTTTGTCTGTGTGTTTCTCTATATGCTTCTATCAGTTGCTGGATGAAGCCTCTCTGATGATGGCTCTGGTCTATAAGGTTAGCAGAGTGTTATTAGGAATCATTTCATTGACTTTTCCCCTACCCCAATTGTGTTTGGTTCTATCCTATGTCTCTGGGCTATTTATACTCCAGCATGAAGTTTTCATGGCTGGGTTGGCGTCCCCATGCATCCACTAGAAGCCTTGTCTAATTGCAGAAGATGGCTGGATTGGGTTTTATTTCCGCCTTACTAGGAGGCTTCTCTAGGGTCACCCTTATGGATTCCTGGGAGTTTCCACTGGATTAAGTTTCTACCTTACCTCCAAAATCCACCCAAGCATACAATTCCAGTCGTTTCTCCCATTACCCTACCTAATCCATCCTGTTTCCATCCCCATCTTCCCCGAGTCTACCCATGAAATCTATTTTCTTCCCAGGGAGATCCATGCATCCCACTTAGGGCCTTCCTTGTTATTTAGCCTTTTGGATAATGTAGCATAATTATCCTTTACAGCTAGTAGCCACTTACAAATAAATACATACCAGGATCGTCTTTTGGGGTCTGGCTTACCTCACTTGGATTGACTTTTTTTTTTTCTAGTTGCATCGATTTGCCTGCAAATTTATTTTTTTTCTTTTTCCTTTTTTTTTTTTTGAAACTTCTCTCAGTTTTAATTAGTTTTAAAAGGAATTGACTGGTACATCAAATGGTAACAAAACATCCAGGACACAAGAAATATGGAACAGATTGTTATAAAATTCAAAATATTGGTAAAGCAGCGTAATGTATTATCTAAACTAGAACATGATCCAGCAAGGTATTTATGTTAAGGCAACCATTTTCAACAAAACCAGATGAAAATTTCAAAGTCTAAGCAAGTTTTTAGGCATTTGAACAATAATAAAAATCCAATAGTGATACCATATTACTTAAAACTGTGTATCATTATGCAGTGATGTGTGTGTGTGCATGTGTGCATGTGTAAGGGTAATGACTGAAATAAACTTTTAAAATAAATTTGCAAGCAAGAACAAATAATAAATAAATGACCCACTAATAAGAGTAGAAAGCCACTACTTGAATGATTTTGAGGAGCTAAATTTCATATTTCAAACTTGATGCCACTGATTAATTTTTATTAAACATAAAGGAATATGTTCCCTTCTAATGGAAAAACCTGGTAAAAAATTAGCATAAATAGGTTGTCAAACTTCCAGTGGGTAAGATACCATGAACATGGACCAACTCTGCATTATACTGCCTCTATCATAATCATGAGGAAATAACAGAACTAATTCCAAATGGTGCAAGTGTTCTCAAAGACTGTCCTGAATGCAGAATCTCCCTCCTTCCCTTTCTCCCTCCACCTCTCTGTCTCCCCCTACCCCCAAGGGCTTGTGCATACAAGGCAAGCATTCTGTATTACATCATCAGTCCAAGGTTCCCTGTGTTAGTAAGAGCCCCAGATGCCAGTGGGGAACCTTGACTATGAAACAACTTCTCAACTATAAACAGTTTGTCTATGGTCAGAGCTCATCAGATTGCCTGAAAATTTCAAGATTTTTTTTAAAAGATTAGTAGTTCTCCATTGTATAAATGAATCACATTTTCTTTATCCATTCTTCAGTTGAGGGACATCTAGATTGTTTCTTTTTTCTAGCTGTTACAAAGAAAGCTGTGCAGAACATAGTTGAGCAAATATCCTTGTGGTAGGATGGAGTGTTCTTTGAGAATATGCCCAGGAGTGGTATAGCTGGGTCTTAAGATAGATCAGTTTCCAATTTTCTGAGAAACCATCATATTGATTTCCAAAGTGGCTAAGTTTCCACTCCCACCAGCAATGGAGGAGTGTTCCCTTTGCTTCACATTTTTCCCCCAGGAGCTGTCACTTGTGTGTTGGAACTTAGCCATTCTGACAGGCATGAAATGGAATCTTAAAGTCATGTTGACCATTACTTCTCAGCCATTTTAGTGTCCTCTGCTGAAAATTTTCATAGATCTGTACTGCATTTTTAAAATTAGATTTGGTTATACAAATTTCTTTAAAATATATATATTTATATATATATATATATTGCATATTAGCCCTCTGTCAGGTGTAGGGTTAGTAAAATTTTCCTCCTACTGTAGGCTGCCATTTTGTCCTGTTGACAGTGTCCTTTGCCTTACAGAAACTTTTAATTTTATAAAGTCCTAGTTCTTAATTGTCCATCTTAGTGCCTGCTCTCTTGGTATTCTGTTCAGGAAGTTGTCTCCTGTGCCAAGGCATTCAAGGCTATTCTCCACTTTCTCTTCTATCATGCTCAATGTATCAGGTTTTATGGTGAGGCATTTGAACCACTTGAACTTGAGTTTTGTTCATTGTGATAACTAAGGACCTATTTGCATTCTTCTGTATACCAACATCCAGTTAGACCAGCACCATTGTTGAAAATTCTTTTTTTTTCCATTTTTATATTTATGATTTCTTTGTCAAAAATCAGGTGTCCATAGGTGTGTGAATTTATGTCTGTGTTTTCACTTTGATTCCATTGATTAATGTGTCTGTTTTTATGCCAATACCATGTAGTTTTTATTACTATAGCTCTGTAGTACAGCTTGAAATGTGGGATGGTGATATCTTTGAAAGTTCTTGTATTGTACAGGATTGTTTCATTTTTCCATATGAAGTTGAATATGGTTATTTCAAGATCTGTAAATAATTATGTATTGTGCATTTTTCTACTTTTCTTTAAGATTCTTGCATATTGATACAAATTTAAGGTAATTTTTATTAGGACATACTGTACATATGTTTCTACTCTTGTTTATATGTATGCAGCTCATTTAATAATGTAATGTAAATTTCTAGTCCTTGAAAGTTATTATTACAAGCTGTCTAGGATAAAGAAATGCAGGTTGGATACTTAGTCATTTATTACAATCAGATTTGTAATCATGTTAGGTATGTTTTCAAGGTCAAACAGATATATTTTAGGTAGACAGGTGGTCTTCAAATGCTTCAGAGATCTACATAATATGGCATTTAAGATGTTTTAATAACATAAGATTTTTATGACAATGACTCATTTCTGCTCCTGGCAGCACAAATCTACTTTAGAAAAGATGATGGGAATCAAAGAAATTTCATATGGAATATGCTTTTTTTGTAACAAAAGTTAGCCATTGGTCAAGAAACTGCCCTTGCCTCTCCTGTTGACTTTGTGCTGTTCAAATTGGACAAGCAGGACACAAAAGAAAGTGACTACCTATAGCACAAATTTTTATGGTACTATAATAAAAACCTGTAGCCAGATACTTGGGGAAAGCTGGAATATCAGAAAGATAGAGAAATAAACCATGGTCACTTCTCACCAAGCCAACTTCCAGGACCTGTCTCCACAAATTCTTTGACTCCAAACATCTCTGTCCTCTGCCCAGGGAAAATGACAGACCAAGCTGAACTCCTTCCTCCTGTCTCTGCCCAACTTGGTTATTTGCTTGGTTAGAGTGACTTAATTTATATTATTTGTGGCTATTGTGAAGGATGTTTCTGTGATTTCTTTCTTAGCCCATTTGTTGTTTGTATACAGGAAAGCTGCTGATCTTTTTTTGAGTCTCTCTTGTATCCATCCACTTTGCTGAAGTTGTTTATCAGCTATAGGAGTTTCCTGGTAGAAATTGGGGCAGCTTATATATCCTGTCATGTTTGCAAATAGTGATATTTTGACTTCCTCCTTTCCAATTTGGATCCCTTTGATCTCCTTAAGTTTTCTTAGTACTTTAGCTCAAACTTTTAAGTACTATATTGAATAGATATGGAGAAAATGGACAGCCTTGTCTTGTCCCTGATTCTAGTGGGATTGCTTTGAGTTTCTCTTCATTTAATTCAATGTTGACTATAAACTTGCTGTAAACTGCCTTTATTGTATTTAGGTAATCTCTTGTATTACTGATCTCTCCAAGACTTTTATCATGAAGAGGTGTTGGATTTTGTGACAGGCTTATTCATCATCTAATGAGATGATCATGTGGGTTTTTTTTTCTTTGATTGTTTATATGGTGGGTTACATTGACAAGTTCTCATATGTTGAACCATCTCTACATCTCTGGGATGAAGCCTACTTGATTATGGTAGATGATCTTTTATATATATATACTTATATATATATGTTCTTGGATTCATTTCTCAAACATTTTATTATTTTTGCTTCAATGTTAATAAACTTTATTTATCTATATTTTGCCTTGATGTTTGCCCTGAACTGTGAATTGGAGCTACAGACAGTTGTGAGCTGCCATGTGGATTCTGGGAATTGAACTCAGGTCCTCTGGAAGAGCAGTCAGTGCTCTTAACTGCTGAGCCATCTCTCCAGTCCCGCATCAATGTTAATAAGGGAAATTGGTCTGTAATTCTCTTTCTTTATTGAATCTTTGTGTGGTTTGAGTATCAGGGTGATTCTGGCTTCATAAAATGAACTGGGAAATGTTTCTTCTGTTTATGTTTTGTGGAATAATTTGAGGTGTGTTGGTATTAGCTGTTCTTTGAAAGTCTGGTAGAATTCTGAGCTTAAACTAGCCCTGGGCACATTTCCTTTCTTTCTTTCTTTCTTTCTTTCTTTCTTTCTTTCTTTCTTTCTTTCTTTTTTCCTTTTAGTTGTGAGACCTTTTAATGACAGCTTCTATTTCTTCAGGTGTTAAAGGTCTATTTAAATTGTTTATCTGGTCCTTGATTTAACTTTTGTAAATGGTATCAAGACAATTTTCTATTTCTTTTAGATTTTTCCAATTTTGTGTAGTACATGTATGAAGTGTGACCTAATGATCCTTTAGATATCCTCATTGTCTATTGTTATATCCCCCTTCTCATTTCTGACTTTGTTAATTTGGATGTTCTCTCTCCTTTTAGTTTGGATAAGAGCTTGTCTATCCTGTTCATTTTCTCAATGAACTATCTCTTTGCTTCACTGATTCTTTATATTATTCCCTTTGTTTCTGTTTTTATCGATTTCAACCCTCAGTTTATTTCCTGCCATCTATTCCTCTTCAGTGTGTTTGCTTTTTGCTCTAGTGCTTTCAGGTGTGCTATTAAGTTGCTAGTATGAGATCTCTGCAATTTATTTGTCAGGGCACTCAGTGCTGTGATCTTTCCTCTTAGCACTATTTCATTGTGTTCCATTGAGTATGTTGCACATTTATTGTCATTGAATTCTAGCAAGTCTTTAATTTTTTTCTTTCTTTTCCTCCTTCCTTTCTTTCTCTCTCCCTTTCTCTCTCACTGTCTCTCTCTCTCTTTTTCTTTCTACCTTAACCCAGTAGTCATTCAATAGAGAGCTATCCGTTTCCATGGGCTTGTAGGCTTTCTGTTGTTTCTGTTGTTGTTGAAATCTAGGTTTAATCCAGGGTGGTCTGATAGGATGCAAGGGGTTATTTCCATTTTCTTTTATCTGTTGAGACTAGCTCTGTGACTGAATATGTGGTCAGTTTTGGAGAATGTTCCATGAGATGCTAAGAAGAAAGTATATTCTTTTACATTTGTATAAAATATTCTGTAGATATCTGTTAGGTCCATTTGGTTTATAGTGTTTGTTAGCTCCATTATTTCTCTGTTTAGTTTTTGTCTGGATGACTTTTCCATTAGTGAAGTTAGGGTATTAATGTCCCCTATCAATATGTTTGATGTATGATTAAGCTTTAGTAATGTTTCCTTTATAAATGTGTGTGCC
Source organism: Sigmodon hispidus (assembly GCA_004025045.1). Taxonomy (NCBI): domain Eukaryota; kingdom Metazoa; phylum Chordata; class Mammalia; order Rodentia; family Cricetidae; genus Sigmodon; species Sigmodon hispidus. The sequence continues at coordinate 71,601 of PVIH01003576.1, forward strand.
ATTGTGCTTAGAGCATAGATAATAAAATTGAAAAATCATTTGGTTGATTTTTGGGGGAGGAGTATGAAATGTTCTTTACTGTCTCTTTTGACTAACTTTGGTTTGAAGTCTATTTTGTTAGCTATTAGAATGGTTACACCAGCTTGTTTCTTATGTTAATTTGCTTAAAAAACCCTTTTTTTCAATTCTTTACTCTTAAGGTAATATCTATCTTTAATGTTGAGATGTGTTTCTTGCGTGTGTCAGAAGGATGGATCCTTTTCTTATATCCATTCTGTTAGCCTGTGTCATTTTTTTGGGGAACTGAGACCATTGATATGGAGAGATGTCAATAATCAGTGGTTGTTAATTGGTGGTGGCAGTGTGTGTGGGTGCATGCATGTATGTGTGCATGTGGGGGGGTTCCCTTTTTAGTATTTTGCTAGTGAGAGATTATTTATTGCCTGGTTTTTTGTGGGTATACTTAATTTTCTTGCTTGTACCATCTATAGGGCTGAATTTGTCAATAGATGTTTTTTAAATTTGACTTTATAATGGAATATCCTGTTTTCTTCATCCATGGTGATTGAAAGTTTTGCTGGGTATAGTAATCTGGGCTGGCATGCGTGTTCTCTTAAAGTATGCAGGACTGCTGTCCCATATCCTTCCGGCTTTTAGAGTCTCTATTGAGAAGTTGGGTATAATTCTAATAGGTCTGTTTTGATATGTTATTTGGCTGTTTTGTTTTGCAGCTTTTAATATTCTTCTTTGTTCTGTGTGTTTAGTATTTTAGTTATTATGTAGTGTGGGAACTTTCTTTTCTGGGCCAATCCATTTGATGTTATGTAAGCTTCTTGTACCTTTATAGCCATGTCCTTCTTTAGGTTGGGATTTTTTTTTATGGTTTTGTTAAAAATCTTTTCTAAGCCAGAGACTAGTGGTCTGTGCCTTTAATCCCAGCACTCAGGAGGCAGAGGTAGGTGGATCTCTGTGAGTTGGAGGCCAGCCTAGTCTACAGAGCGAGTTCCAAGATAGGCTCCAAAGCTACACAGAGAAACCCTGTATTGAAAAACAAAGACAAAAACAAAAAATCTTTTCTAGGCCTTTGAGCTGGGATTCTTTTTCTGTTCCTATTATTCTTAGGTTTGGTCTTTTCATGGTGTCTCAGATTTTCTGGATGTTTTGTGTCGGGGATGTTTTGTGTCAGGAATATTTTAGACTTAACATTTTCTTTGACCAATGTGTTTATTTTTTCCATCATATCTTCACATCCTAAGATTCTCTCTTTCATCTCTTATCTTGACTTTCCATTTCCACCACTTCCTCAGTTTGTGTTTTCTTTGTTGCTTCTATTTCCATTTTTAGATATTGATCAGTTTTATTTATTTTCTTCAACTGTTTATTTTCTTGGATTTCTTTAAGGGATTTATTCCTTCTTTCCAAGTGTTTGTGTTTTCCTAGGCTTCTTTAAGGGATTTGTTCATTTCCTCTTTAAGGGCTTCTACCATCCTTCTAAAGTTGCTTTTAAGGATATTTTCTTGTGTTCCAACTGTGTTGGAGTATTCAGGGCTTGATGTAGACAGATGGTTGAGCTCTGGTGGTGACATGTTGCCCTGGTTGTTGTTAATCCTGTTCTTCCACTGGTGGTTAGGCATCTGGGTTTGGGGTGGTTATAGGTCTAGGTGGTGATTTCTGAGTTTGTCTTTGTTGGATAGGTGTTTTGATTCTTCATTTTGGTTTCCTCTCTGGTCTTCTTGCCAGAGTGGCCCGTGTTTGAAGGTCTCTGCTCAAGTTGGGGGCCGGAGATATGGCAGTCAGAGTGGCCTCTTGTCTAGTCAAGGGCATCCTTTTGGGTTCTGTGTGCCAGTGTAGCCTCTGGGGATCTGTGTGTTGGTGTGGCCTGTGGTAGAGCTGGGTGCTTCCACCAGAGGCATGGCTCATGAATCCTCTTTTAGCGTTAGAAATGTCATTCCATTTGACACACATTCAGGTCTGTCCTTCCCTGGGAACGGGATCTTTGTGGAGTCTGTTCTGCTGTCTGTCACCTCTGCCTGCTGGCCTGTGCTCTGCACCGCTCTCCACTTCCATCTGCCCACTGGCTGCTCTGGCACTGTCATCTTGCATGAGTTTTAGGCCTTGTGGCTTTGCTATCCTGCTCTCATTATTTTCTGTCTTTTCCTTCCTTCATGATGCCAAAACTGAACTTAGGGCCTTGTTCCTGCTAAGCACATGGTTTACAAATACCAAGGTTGTATCCCCAGTTCTCTTTCCTCCTCTTTAATTAGATATCATTGAGTTGTTTGAGTTTTTTTGTTTTTACTTTTGTTTTCTTCCTGGTTAGGGTGTTGTTTATTTTGTGGGGTGGGTGTCAAACTCAAGGCCTTGAGCATACCAGGCAAATACTTTACCAAGAAGCTGTACCCTAACCCCTTTATTAAAAATCTGTTTCTTCTGTACTGTTTTAAAATTTCTTTCTGTCCCCATATAACCTTTTTGTTGTTTGATCTAATTTGTGTTCAAGGCATCAAGAGCTGCCAACAACTCATGATTCCTCAAACTAGAGCCTAGGACACCTGCTGCTGTTTCCTCACCCTGGGTACCTAGAAGGATCTGTATATCTTTAAAGTAAATTACTAAGTTCTTTTGCTGGTTCTCTTTACTGTCAGTGGTCCCGTAGAGATTTTACCCACTGTAAAATGTTCTAATGTCAGCGTCAGACAGCTGACTATCAATCTTGCATCTGGAACATAAATTTGTCACCCTTTGGATTTCTGTTGGGTGAGTGATTATTGTATTAGATCAAATATTTAGGTAGGAACTATGAACGAGTTAGTTATCACAAATACCTTTCATCCTGTTCTGAGAAGTACTCCTCTCTTAAGTGTTAATAAATTTCACAGATTTGAGGATACTCTGGAGAACAGTTGATAATTGATAATGTCTTACAGAATAAGTAGCATATTACTAGAAGAAATTATGGATACTATTTAGGGGAATGTTTTAAAATGGCAAATGGTAGGGAATGACTCTAGAAATTTAGCCTTCGATGCCTATTTTCAAATGTTAGAATGGCATATATTAGTAATGGCTTCTAGCATGAAGTAGATGACTAATAAATAGTTATTTTTGGATGGGTTGAAACGTCACAGAAGCTTCTCACAGGAGCCAACTGCCATTCTGTTTTGTTGCCACTTCTTATTTGTCACAACTGTGAACATTCACAGAAGCACTTCAATGAAAAAGTTGAACAATCCTTGAGTTAAGCATTCCAAAAGGAAGAAAATGATGAAAATGTGACTGTACTCAACTAAGTTATATAAACAGGTTTTTTTCCCACCATCAATTAAGAAAGAATATTCTAAGTCTGAATTTCAAAAACAGTTGCTAGTAGACAAGCTGCCATTGGCTGTCTGCATGTCCTGTATAAGAGCTTGTTCATTTTGTTTGAGAGCTGGAGCTTAAACACAGGGCCATCTGAAGGCTTAGCATGTGCTCGCCCACTAAGCAATTCCCTCAGTACTCTTTATTATTTCTTTAAGAAGGAAAGTTACTCTATCACCATAGTGAAATGTTTTGGATACTTCCAATGGCATTTGAGAAAACAAGCATTCATTAATTAGATTGGTGCTCCAATCACCACTAGGCTCATTCATTTGTTTTAATTTTGTCTTTCAGCTTTGTGTAAGACCTAGGAGTGCCTGTTGGACAAGTAATAAAGCAGATTTATTTTGCTGGGCTTATAGCTATTCAGTCTCTGATTTTTAAAAAGTAAATGAATAGCACCCACTAATTGAAAATCCAAAACATGAACCCATAATGAAGCTTTAATTACCAATAAATATTAATCCTGGACCTCCCATACATTTTTCTGTGATGGGGCTGGCTACACATCACCAGCAGTGCACTTCCAGCACCTTCCTGGCACCTTTTTGGTGATGGAGAATGGCTATACACCATGAACAGTGCCCTGCCCGTTCCTGTGGCTTGTTCTTGTTGTCTTCCTTGGCCTCCGTGAACTTGTATTGCTCCTTTTCACAACTATGGACAGCAGCTTTGAGCTTCTCTGCTTAAGACCTAAGAATTATTAACATTTTGGTCCATTTTAAAACTATGTAATAGCAATTAATTATTGACTTATTTCTTTCAGTATAATAAATGTGCTCTTTAAAAAAAACTTATTTAGCTTTATTTATGTGCATTGGAATGAAGGTGTCAGAAGGTGTCTGTTCCGGAGTTACACACAGTTGTGAGCTGCCATGTGGGTGCTGGGAATTGAACCCGGGTCCTCTGGAAGAGCAGCCAGTGCTCCTAACCCCTGAGCCATCTCTCCAGCCCCATAGATGTGCCCTTATTTTAAAGCCAAAATATCTAATTGTTACAATGGTATAGAATTTACTAAGTATATGTGGAAAACTAGAAAAACTATAGAATTAAGCTAAATATACTCAGTCACTATTGATAACATATTTTATATAATTATAATGCACTAAAAATGTTTAGAGACAGCTGGGTATGGTAGATAGCACTTGAGAAGCAGAAGCAGGCAGGTATCTAAATTTGAGTCCAGCCTGTTCTACATAGTGAGTTCTAGGACAGCCAGGGCTATATAGAGAGACCATGTCTCTAAAAACCAAACAGCAACCAAATTAAAATATTCAGAGGCTTTTTACATATGTAAACTGAGTTGACATTAAAATCACTTAAAACATTGTTTTACTATTTCCTTTTAAAAGTTTTTTATTGTGTTTGAGATTTTCATGCATTATACAGTATATCTATTGTGGTAATATATTATGTATTTCATAAAACTTGTCTAGAATATCAGAGAACAGATCCATCCACAGTCAGTCCACACAGAGGTGGCTCATGCCATTGTCCCAGCGTCAGAGGGAGGAGGATCTCTGTGAGTTTGAGGCCATCCTGGCCCACAAAGTGAATTCCAGGACAGCCAGGATTGTGACACAGAAAACTCTGTCCCAAATAAATAAATAAATAAATAAATAAATAAATAAATAAATAAATAAATAAATAAATAAATGGCTGGAGAGATGATTGTGTTCTCTGAGATTTCAGGCTGGTTTTATTAAATATATGTCAGCACAGTCTATCCCCCAAATAAATAAATAATAAATAAATAAATAAATAAATAAATAAATAAAAGGCTGGAGAGATGATTGTGTTCTCTGAGATTTCAGGCTGGTTTTATTAAATATATGTCAGCACAGTCTATCCCCAAATAAATAAATAAATAAATAAATAAATAAATAAATAAATAAAAGGCTGGAGAGATGATTGTGTTCTCTGAGATTTCAGGCTGGTTTTATTAAATATATGTCAGCACAGTCTATCCCCAAATAAATAAATAAATAAATAAATAAATAAATAAATAAATAAATAAATAAATAAAAGGCTGGAGAGATGATTGTGTTCTCTGAGATTTCAGGCTGGTTTTATTAAATATATGTCAGCACAGTCTATCCCCTCTGTCCCCATCTAACTTCCCTCTCAACAAGGACCTCTCCATGAAGCATGGAGGGAGAGGCCAGAGACTTGCAGGGTTAGTTTCTCTTTCTGCTATCTAAGTCTTAGCTACTGAATTCAGGTCACCTTTACCTCCTAGACCCTTTTACCAGCCCCTGTGTTCTGCTGTCTTTAAAGTCATCAATTTGAAGTTTGGAAAAATACTGACTTGTTTATTGTTGACAGATTTACTTTCTGTGGTATAAAAGACCAGATTCATGATATTTTAGTACTTATTGATATTTACAGATAGAATGATTATATTGTTTCAAGAAGGTTCAACAAATTTTTTGTAATGTTTGCTGTACTGTATTTAGGTTGATTACCCTTAGGTGTAGTCAGAACAGTATTAGTGTATAAAGACCACCTAAGAAATCCCATTCCTAGTTAGATTAGAAACATCACAGGCATCCAAATTTTACTGCTATTTTACTTGTAGGTTTTATAAATTATCTTACATATAAGATATTAGAAATTAAATTTATATAGACACATACTAAGACAGGAATGGTCTACTTTGTAGCTGTTCAAATTTAGAATTTTATGATGTGTGTGTTAATGAGGTGTTCTTTTTCTAAACAGGAGAAAGCATCCACCACCTTCCACCGGTGAAAGCCCCTCTTCAAACAAAGAAGAAAATAACGAAACATTGCTTTCTTTGTGGAAAGAAAACAGGACTGGCCACTAGCTTCGAATGCAGGCAGGTGGCCCCTGGAGAAGCTGAAAGGTTTTCTCTCTGAGGACTTAGCATGGGGACTATACAGAATAAAAGTGTTTAAATGGCCATCTATAATATCAAGATGATGTTCTAGTAGCAACCCTCAGATGAATTCCTAATTGGCCAGAGAAAGATAGCTAGCTCATCAGTTTCCAAAGGCTCATAGAGACGCCACCATCACTGAACTAGGACATTTAAGCCAATTGATTTGTTTGGATGTTGCTTGGAAGAGCTCCTCGTTCTAGACTCTATTTTAAGCTCAACAAAACTGAGCCCAAACTGACAGTTTACCTTATTTAATATTGGGTAGTTATTACAAAAACATGGATATATATTCTTAAATAGTTTTTTTTCTTTTTATCATTATGTCATTAGTATTGGTTGATATCTGCTCTTAGTTTGAGTGCAAACATTGAAAAGAATTGTGGCCTTTTAGAGTACATTCTGCTCACATAAAAAGAACTTTTTTGGTGGAATTTTACAATCTCTCATGTCATAGCTTTTTGTTGGTTTGCAGATTTTGTTTGTTTTATGAGACAGAGTCTCATCATGTAACCCTGGCTGGCCTAGAACTTGCTATGTACACCAGGGTGGCTTTGAATTCACAAAGATCTGTTTGTCTCCTGCTGAGATTAAAAGCATACACCATCATGTCCAGCCTTACATGGCTAATTTTTATATAGCCTAATTTTCTCATGACACTTGATTTCGTAGATTTCAAATTTACTAAGTGTAAGATTGATGTGTTTCAGTTTTTTACTTCAAAATGATATATACCGTTATTCATGAACATAGTTAACCTTGTTCTTTGGGGGGGCTTTGTGCTTATGAGTGGAAGAGTCTGTCATTGTTGACATTGCTAAGGAGATCCAGAGGGCTGTTGCTGGACCACCTGAAAGGCATCTCTTCTCTCCTAAAAGGTGAACCCTCTTTTAAAATCTGACTGTTCACATAAGCTTTTCTTGTGCCTTAGATGTGGAAACAACTTCTGTGCATCTCATCGCTATGCGGAAACTCATGGCTGTACCTATGACTACAAGAGTGCAGGGCGGAGATACCTGCAGGAGGCGAACCCTGTGGTCAATGCACCAAAACTTCCCAAAATCTAACTCTTCTCTGCGCTTTACTGCTCTGCTTGAGGAATCCTATTATATTGACAGAGGAAATATTGTTTAGACTGCATTATTTTTGTTCGACTCCAAAAGATTTGCCCAATAACAAGAGCAGTGCTTCCTGTTGGAGAGTGAAAATGCCTGTTGTACTGATGTCTTTATTCTTTGGTGAATCAAAAGTTTTAAAAGTAGTTTTAAAAACTTTACACTATAATGATTTAGTTTTGTTATTGCATGTCTGTGTTAAGTATTTTATATTTGAGATTGAAATTATTTATTAGACAGACCTTGAGAAGATGCATGTTAGGAAGTTGCCGTTGGCTGTGTATCCAGCTTCCATGGTGTACAGAAATGAGCAGTTCTGTGATGGCTCTATTCAAACTGAGCACGTTTTGCCCTTTTTTCTTTATTTTCTTGTGGGGATGGGGTAGATGGGATTTTTTTCTTTTTATAAATCCCACGTGTGAAAGTTTATGAGGTTTACTAGCAAGTTCTTTTTTAAAGAACATTTGTTTTTCCAGTGTGATTTTTAACACATATATTTCTTCCATATTCAGATTGGCATTCATATATGTATCCATTCTGTAGAACACATCATGTTAATATAGTATACATTTCTTAAAATACTACTTTTAAAATGGTATTTTTAAAATAACAGTGTCTTGTTGCCATTGAAAATAGAAACCAACTTTTCACTTTCAAAAATGGCTATATATATTTTTAAAAGTCTCACAAACTTGGTTTATTTTTATTACATATTGAGTGCTTTTTCAAGGCAAATACTATTCAAATAAATATTCAACTTCAAAATGACTATTTGATTACTTACATTTTCTTTTATAAAATACATAGCGTAAATCAGTAATTTATTATACTTGGGGAAAATGGCACTATAAAAAGATTATTTTAAGGTCTAAGGACCATGTTTTTTAGGTATATCCATTTTCCATTCAGAATTCTGGAAGGCCATTGAAGCTGATGCCAGGCAGCAGCCATTAGGCAGCCCAACTAGTGGCTGTACCTCTGATCTCCTATAGGGATTCCAGGAGGTTATTCTGATTCCTCACAGACCCCTTACTCCAGTGAGGGTTGCCTGGAGAACTGATACTCTTCCCTTGTTTCTTGTAAGTAATTGAATATTGATGGACAAAGATGGTTTAACAAAAACCTATGGTAAAGTGCATTTGTAAAAGAGAATGGTTACAAAAATGTAATAGAGGAGCCTTAAAATCAAAGGTGGAAAGCATGATTTTTGGTGTTTTTGAGATAGGCTCTCACACTGTAGCCCAGGTAGACCTTTGAATTTCCAACAGTGTTGTAAGCCTTAGTCTCTCCTCTTATGCTAGGTGTAGTTTCTTTTTTTTTTTACTCTTTAGGGGCCCACCACTCAGCTCCCAAGTAAATATGTAGAGTCCTATTCTTATGAATGTCAGACGTTAGCTTGCCTTGTTTCTATCCAGCTTTTTTTAATTATCCTGTCTACCTTTTGCCTTTGGGCTTTTATCTTCCTTTGTTCTTTCTTTACTTCTTACTCCGTGGCTGGCTGTGTGGCTGGGTGGCTGGCTCCTGATGTCCTCCTCTTGTCTTGCTCCTCTTTTGCTCTACTGCTTCTTCTATTTATTCTCTCTGCTCGGCAGCCCCACCAGTTTCCCCCTCCTGCCAAGCTATTGGCCATTCAGCTTTTTATTGGACCAATCAGATGTTTTAGACAGGCAGAGTCATATAGCCCCACAGAGTTAAACAAATGGAACATAAAAGAATGCAACACATCTTTGCATCATTAAAAAAATACTCCACATCATATAATCTTAAACTAATATTCTACAACAGCTAAGATTATAGGCTTAAGCTACCACACTCTGCTGAAGGCATGCTTTGTGTATAGTGCATACATGTGTGTGTGTGAGGGCACACAAAGGATACATGTAGAGGCCAAAGCAGGACATCAGGTGACCTGTACCAGTACTTCAGTGCCAGGGTCCTAGGTGAAATGGGTGGGAGATGACAAGATGAAGGAGATAGGAAAGGCTCTTGTGTACATCATCTTACATACTGTTTCCAGGGGAGAATGGAACTCAGTCAGCGGTAACTATCACATAATGGGACAAAGTCAGCAGGAAACCAGTCAAGCAATGTTGTATAAAAGGAAGCAGAAGTTATCTCAAGTGCATCACTGAGTACAGAGTGGCCTCAGGGTTAGTTACTCCCTCTTTTGGAGGGAGCCAAGTTCCTAGGAACCAAAACCTTAACTTCTCTGAGGCCCTGGCCAACAGCCCCAGACTGGACCTTGTCAAGTCTACTCCTGGGCAAGGACACGGAACTACATTCCCATTGTCCTTTCACTGGGGCCTCTGAGGAAGCTTTGGATCTCTGAGCACTCGGGTGTCTATCTCTGACATATTGCTCTCCACCTTACTGCTTTGAGACAGCGTTTTGCCATTTGGGCTTGCTGGTTGGTTATCCAGCTCCCAGGATCTGTCCCTGCTCCCTACACCCCTCAGTGGTTGGTTACAGGTACTTGTTGCCACACCCAACTTTTTACACGGGTGGGTGCTGGGCATTTTAATTCAATTCCTCAAGCTGAGGAACTCTGAATCACTGAACCATTTCCTTAGGCCCTGAATTCCATGTTTTTAAAGAGAAATAAATAAAGGTTAATGACAAATGCTTTCACCTATCAATGAGTAATTGTCTTTTCTCCATTATCAAGTAATAAATGTGATTTAGACATAAAAATTAAAAACTCCTTATGTCATGCCACTGAAAAATGAACCAAAGCATATTTACTGTATAAATATGAATATCTAGTCAGGCTGGATATATGCTTTCTGTACTTTTAATTCATAATTATTAGTAGAAACAAGTCTTGCTTTAAATTTTATGAATGATTTTGGTCAAGGTTGCATCAATTTTGTTTGATACTAGAGATGAAAACTGTAGTTTAAGCAGGCATCCTGCCACTGAGCCACACTCCGCCCTGCCCACAGTTGAGTTGGTTTGTTAATTTCTGAGTCACTTAGATATGAAGCACTTTAGTTCAAAAAATGTTGTCATTATTGAGAGGGATTTCAGAGACTTCAGACTTGTCTTAATTTCAGTGATGAGGAATGTGCCCTGCATACAGCCAATAAATGAACTGCTGTATTCACAACCTATATAACTTATCAAATGCTTTTACATCTCAATCCATTTTATATTCAGTTTTTAATTTGTAAAAGCAGAACACATATGGTTTAACCGCATTGAAAATCTTTGTATTCTCAGCTTTTTGTTGTTTTGATTTTTCAGACATATTTTTAATCTGTAGCTCACGTTGACCTTAAACTCAGAATGTAGCTTTGGCTGGCTTCAAACTTGTAAAGATTCCCCTGCTTCAACTTCCTAATATTTTAAAGTTTTAACTATGTAAAATATCCCAGGTTACATTCAGGGTCTGAGGATGTAGCTCAGGCGGTGGAGCTTACTAGCATGCACAGAGCCATGTAACTGATGTGATGCTGCACATCTGGAACCCTAGCACTGGAGAAGTCAGTCAGAGACCAACGTGGCTCTGTAAATCTGAATATAAAAACCAGAAATAGTTATATTTAGTACAATTTAATCATTCAGCTATAGCAAATTAAAATGCTTAGATGTTTTATATTAGTACTTGTGGAATGACTTAATTGTAAATAGAGATAGGAATTTTCTTTTAGGACTAATATGGGTTTAAGCCACCATGCTAATCAAAGTTTGTGTGCAGAAGTACTTTTAAAAGTGTGCCTTCTATACTGCTCCTGGAACATGAGATGCATTTAGGATAATTAGTTTCAGTGTCCATCAGAAAGATAAAACTATAAACTATTCTAAATTAAAAGGTGAAATCGGCTGATTTAAACTTTTGAAAAGCTGAGTGAACACTTAGCAGTGACAAGGACATAAATAACAGAAATTACAGATCTGGATGAATGAGGTTTAGGAAATGCAGGTATGGTATTTTAATTTTGAAAACTTATCGAATTTAAATTGAATTCTAATATATATATAATAGAAGAAATAGAAAAGTTAAAATTTCATAGAAGGCCTCCATTTTTTTTCTGGTAACCTGTTTTTTGGCAGTCACTATACACACACACACACACACACACACACACACAGAGTCGTCAGCACATTTAGATACTGTCATGCTGTGTATGGTCACAGGTGAAGAATGTGGGATAACATTAATTCAGTGCTCCCACTTTTTGTCCGCACAGTGGCCTGCTCAGGTTGTCATGACAAAGCACCATAGACAGCTTAAGTGGCAATTGTGTGAGCACAGGTCTGGTGCCTACAAGTGCCATGTAGGTCCACCAGGGTCTATTTGTGGTCGTTTCTAGCTTGTGTATGGACTGCCTTGTTATATACCTCACATGTGTGTGCATAATCAAGGTGAGGGCACACAGGAATAGAACTCAAAACAACCAAAACCAGCAGTGTCTTCTAATATAGACACTAGTCCAAGCAAAATTTGGGCCCTTAATATGATCTAATTGAATTATAATTACATTCTTATTCTGAATGAAACCATGCTGAAGCTTAAGACATCAATATGAATTTGGGGGAAGAGATAGGAATTCATTCCACAATGCTCCACTACTGGCCCCATAAAATTCATGTTTTTAATGTGAAAATGTAAATGGAAATTTTTTTATCCTAACAGTCTCACAGTCTTAATTTGTGTTGTTAGACTTGATACCCCAGTCTTTTTTTAAAATATTTTATTTTTATTTTATGTGAATTGGTATTTTGCTTGCATGTATAACTGTGTAAGGGTGTTAGATCTTGGAATTGCAGACAGTTGTTAGCTGCCCTGTGGATGCTGGGAATCAAATTCAGGTCCTCTGGGAGAACAGTCAGTGCTGTTAACCGCTGAGCCATCTCTCCAGCCCACCCCAGTCTTACTTAAATACCATATAAACCAGGTGTAAGTAGGGCTGAGTTTCATTCATCCTGAAGAAAAATTCCTTTCCAGCTGTAAACCTGTAAAATCAGAAAATTTTATGCTTTCAAAATCCAATAATGGTCAGTCATAGAATTGACATCATTACTGCAAGAGAAAAACCCAGCAAGGAATGACAGTTTCCTAAAGCAAGCCCCAAATGTAGCAAGACAAATCCCATTAGATTGTAATGCTCAAGAAATAACCTTTTTAATCAGATGTATTCTCCAAGCCCACAAATAGCAATTGTCACCCTTACTGAAGTACATCCTGGTCTTGTCCCTGAGGCACTGGACAGTGGTATGAAAATGTGTCTGGCAAGGAAATACCTGACATTGAAAATGGAAAATACTAAGCCCTGAACTCTGAGCATATGGCGAAATGAACTTCCTTGCTAACTTTGAATCCCAGTTTGGAGACATTTTAAACTGATTTTTATAGTACTGAGATGGAACACAGGGCTTTGAGCATGCTGGACTTTGAGCATCCTCAGCAAGGAACACTACTCAGCTACACCACAGCATTTCACTGCTTTTTGGAGAGTTTCACTGTGTACCCCAAGACTGGAATTCTCAATCCTGCTTCAGCTTTCCAAACACTACGATCATGAGCATGCTCAAGGCTTGCTTGGGTATATCAAGTAATACCAATGGATTTCTGTATTCTGTGCATAGTGTTGGATGCATCTTCTCAGTTGGATTTTAGAACAGTTATTCTAGGGAATATTGGTAGCCAGTTTTTAATGGTTTTAAGAATATTGTTGCAGTTGGGCTATTCATTGTGGTAAGCACAGTTCGTTGGAATTACTTCATTGTGATTGAAAGAGGTAAGGAAGAAATATATGACATTTTGTCGGGGCAAGTGAATAATCACCAGAGGTTGCATATACAAAATTTATTGAAAAACAACAAAACAAAAACAACTTAAGGCTTTGGGGCACAGTCATGAGGCATAGCCTGGTAAGTTATTCATGCTGATTTGTGAACTTTATACATCAGATATACATGGACACAGACCATATCAAACCACCTTAGAAACACTAGGCATGTGTGAGTGTGCTGGCACATGCCTCTTACACCATCACTAGGGAGACTGACTCAGGATTTTGAGGTCAGCATGGATTGTACTGTAAGACCCTGTTTGGAAAACAAAACAAAGAAACTAGTTTTGTAAGTTTATCAAACACCAGATAACAAATGATGTGACCTTCCTCTGAATCACCTCAAAGGGAAAAGCATCTAAGAGTGGCATGGAAGCAATGCTGACTCATTACCTTGTCAAGGCTTGACCTCTGCCCAGGACTTCACCACTTCCTACTGTTCACTATACCTCAGCAGCTTGATTTGATGCTGCTGATGTGAAATTGCTCTCTTCTAAGCTATTCAGACCCTCGGACTCATCTGTATCTCAGCAGCTCTAACCTTGTTGCATCCTGAGTGGTGGGTAGCTCTTTACCTGACCACCTGTGGTATGTATGTATGTATGTATGTATGGGCTCTTTTTACAGACGTCTAAATTCCTGCCGCACCCGTTACCCTTTCAGCCTCTCTGGCATAAAACCACCTTGTGATGAATTGATATGTAGAACTTGTGATGGGTGTGATCATGCTTATCAGGTGAAACCAGGAGTGTTGGTGAGGTCCTGGTGAGGAAACAGACCTTGGCAGGTGGGTGTGTTGGTACTCAGTAATTCTGACACTGTAGGAAGACACAGTATAGCTTGCTAAGCACACATACATACTTAAAAAATAAAACTCAGTGTTTTCAGTTTGAGACATGGTTCAACTTATTCTGCTTCTCTCACCCTTTAGAAACAAAACCAATTTTAATTGAAAACATTTTTAAATTGTCCTAGATTTTTAAAACCTTAATATCTTGAGGTGTTAGAAGTCTTCAACTATTCAGAGATTTTACAGAGAACTAGAAAGAATGTAATTCATGGAGTGGAGCTATCCCCTAGTTTATAAGTACTTGATAGCCTTGCTTTATCAAATTTATTCAAACGCATTCATTCAAATGCATACAAATGAATGTAATTAGGTGTTGGGGAGATAGTGGTAAAACAGAGTAGTACTGTTTGTTGCAGAACAAAAGTTTTGAATAGCTAAACAGCCCATTATCTAATAGTAATTTTCATAATATAAAAGAGAAATGAATGGGCAGAGCTGTGCAGTTAGCAAGTGATACCTGACCTACTTCAGGACTCTTTCTAATTGAAACTTCTCAAATAACAATTAGCTAAGAAACAAGAAGTAACAGGGAAGAGACTTAAGTATAAAAAACATACCTAGAAAAGGATTTTTTTTTTTTTAAATCATGCAGTGGTGGCACACACCTTAAATCAAACCACTCAGGAGGCAGAAACAGGCAGATCTCTGAGTTTGAGGTCAGCCTGGTCTCTAGAGCAAGTTCCAAACAGCCAAGGCTACACAGGGAAACCCTGGCTCAAAAACCAAACCAAAAGAAGTTTTTTGTTGTTGTTTTTTTTTTTTTTTTTTTCTCAGCTGGATTTCACCTCTCTGAGGAGAGATACATTGCTGAGTGTTATTTCCTTGATCACAATGCTATTATAAGAAAATCTGGAAGTTATTTAACTTCAAACAGGAGTTTAGGAATGAACACAGCATTGTTTAGCTACACTATTTGCTATAGGTGATTGTATTTCAAGAGAGAAGAATGTAAAGTTTGAAGAAGCAAAATATAAAGAAAAAACTAAGGAAGAGAGGAAGGTGGACTAGATCATCCACCAAGTGGATGACCAGCCTTCCAAGAAGAAAATGAAAGGTGGATGTCCTGATGCTACTCAGGAGCCTGAGGCAGGAGAATCATTTTGTCAATGGTGAGGGAACAGATACACAGGTTTGTATGACCACCTCAACAATTATCTCTAACGACCTCAACAAGGCCAAGCCAAGGTTTGATTAAGAAGAGAATTTTAGGAATGGCCAATTTGAAGTAGAGTTGAGAAGTGAAGTTATTTTAATATAGGCTTAATCTTTTAGGGGAAAGACCCCAAGGAGAAGGGTCAACTAGGGTACATACAAGAGCATGGGTGTCGGCTTCTCTAAGTGAAGACTGCAGAAATTAAGACTGTCAGTGTTGGAGGGACAGTGGCAACTGTCTCTGCATTTGTCATTTGCACTACTTTGGTGTCTTTCAAGTTAGTTTTCAAAAAGTTGCTAAGAAACTTTTCTTTTGCTAAGTGAGGGGAGATGACTTGGGGATTCATGGATGAGGTTTTATAAAGTAAACTGGAGTAAAAGCAGGAAGCACTGGCGCTGCCCAGGCTTTAGTGCTTGTCTTCCTCCTTCAAATGGGGTGGGTTCCTGGTGAGAGTTCTAGAAATATGCAGAATTATAGTTGAGATGAGAGGAAGACCGTAAGTAGCTATTGAGGTGAAATCTCAAGCAAGATGCTTCACCCTGTGAGGAGGTCCTTTCCCCGCCTCCATACCTCCCCATCTTTCTAGACTTCCTGATTTCCCTTCTGAATTTTAGTGTGTTCAGAAGGAGGAGGAGGAAAACACTTTTCTATAGTTCCTTCAGACTTAATAGGGATGCTGAGCCTACCTTTCCAAGTATCAAGTCTCAGCCTGTCTGGGCTAAGGGGTTAGGTATGAACTTGCAGGCTAGAGAGATAGCTCAGCCGGTAAAGGCTAGGCTCACAACCAAAATGTATGAACTTGCTTGGAGATTGTCAGGTCATCATTTGAAGGGAATCTAGAAGGCATGTCAATATTCAAGATGTCAAATCACATAAATAGTAATACATATAGTAGATTTTCATGACTAAGATTAACACTAAAAACAGCAAGGCCTTTTTATCATGAGTGCTAACCACGATGTTAGTGAATGATTGAAGGCAGAGTCAGACCAATTTAATTTGGGTCTGTGAATCTTAGTGAATTCAGGGCACATTGTTCTTATGCTACTGCCAGAGTATCAATTGTGATCAGGTCTTGTGATAGACCCATCCTCATCAGAATGAGCTCCTAAACTAAAAAACACCACTTAAAATAATAAAGGAAATGAGTCTTAAAAAAAAAAAACTTTTAGCCCATCTCTCCTTATAGTTAATATTTCATTTGTGTGACTATGTCTTGTTGCAGTTTCTCTGAGAAGGCCTAGAATACACAGTGCCCTAGGAGCAGTGAGTATACCTCATGCCCAGAGCTTGGTTTCTGGTACAGTTTCTCAGTGACAACATCCTGGAGTGGAGGCTAGTCATAGTGCTGAGGCAGGAAACATATAAGCAAACTATAACCCCAGAGAGTAAGGTGTTGCACGAATTCTGGTTGTATAGAAAGAGACTCAGAATCAGTTATTGGGGAAAGGCGGAAACACCACAGAGGAAACACCACAGTCAGTTCTCACCCAGCTATCTTCCAGCTTCCTCAGCCTCGCTCCTGATAACTTCTAATTGCTGCTGCTTTCCCAAGCCTGCCTTAAATAACCTTCTCACCCAGCTCTATCCCATCCAGGTTAAAATTGCATGAGCTACTCTATTTGATAGTCAGCCTTGAACTCACAGAAACACAGAAAGATCTTTGTCTCTGGAGTTAAGGGATTAAATGCATAGGTCAGTAGGTCACCACTCCCAGTTTTCCCTGTGCTGGGATTAAAGATGTGTGCCATTGAAAACCAGCTGTGGGGCTGGAGAGATGGCTCAGTGGTTAAGAGCACCCTCTGCTCTTCCAGAGGACCTGGGTTCAATTCTCAGCACCCACATGGCAGCTAACAACTGTCTGTAGTTCCAGTTCCAGGCAAACACCAAGGCAAATAAATAAAGTTTTTTTTTTTTTTTTTGTTTTTTTTTTTTGTTTTTTTTTTTTTAAAAAAAAGAAAGAAAACCAGCTGTTTGACCTTGTACTCATCAGAGAGTTAGCACTGCTCTATTATCCCTCGAACTCCTGGAGCTACCTCTGCCTAGTTTGACTGTGGGTTGATCTCTTGATATTCCAGGTTTTATTAAATATGTAACATCACCACAGTAAGGAACAAAATGAACTGGGGAAGTAAAAAGCAGTGCTGGCATATGCCTTTAATCCCAACACCAGAGAGGCAGACAACCACCAACTCTGTGAGTTGGAGGCCAGCCTGATCTACAGAGCTAGTTCCAGGATAGCCAGGGCTACACAGAGAAACCCTGTCCTGAAAAACCAAAAATGAATGAATAAATAAATAGATTTTAAAAAGTTTTAAATATACAATAATGATGACATGTCTGAAGGACACGAGAGTCACATGAATGTGCTCTAACTGGCCAAACCTTGACTAATCTGTACAAGAAAACTGTAGATAAGAGCTTCTCTGTGTTTCACAGCCACTCCCAAATAATCATTCAGAAACTTATGATTAATTATAAATGTACAACCAGTAGCTCAGGCTTGTTACTAGCTAACTCTTACAACTTAAATTAATCCATTTATATTAATCTACATTCTGCCATGTATTGTTATCTCTTTCATCTTTTACCTCCCGTTTCCACTCCACGTCTCCCTGGTGATTCTTTCCTGCCCCTCTTCTTCACAGAGTGCTTTGTGTCTTGTTGTCCCACCTATACCTCCTGCCTAGCTATTTGCCAGTCACTTTTTTTATTAACCGTGAGAGTAATAAATAATTAACACTGTACAGAATTTGTTCCACAACAGCAAACACAGTACAGAGTTAAAACCTCAAGAGTAAAAGACTTAATAAAAGGCAAAAGGGTTAGAACTATAGCATTATGAATTTAGGGGATAGAATTCAGACTCTTACAGATACTGTTATGCTGGAGTTTCAAACTAATCCCTGAATGCTTAGTGGTTTGATGTAACAGAATTTATTTCTTACTCAGTGAGCTCAGAAAGCTCAAAGGGCAGCAGCCTAATAAAGTAATTTGGGGACTCAGGCTGTTTAGTGAATGTAGCTTCACAATTCTCTGGAATTGTTGTGGTAGGAAAAGAGAGAGCTGGAGGATTGCCTGTGTCTCTCAAATGTTCTGATCTAGATTAATTAAGTCCTTAGGACCTTGTTGTTCACCAGTGGTGGGGATATAGCACTACCCTGGATTAACTGCATAATTGTAATCAAAGAACACACCCAAAGGGTCAATCATGTGGCACTGTGTTCTTAACCAACCCACAGTTTTTTTATTAAACAATAAAAAGAGAAACTTAAAAATTCTCATGCACCTATACAACAAACCTCCAAGCTGTGACCTATGCCCACTGTCAGCAACTGCAAAAATTAGTTTTAAGATATTAGCTGGCCTTTCATTATTATTATTATTATTATTATTATTATTATTATTATATTGTTTGATGCAGAATCTTGCTCTGTTGCTCAGGCTGGCTTCTGTTGACTGAGTGATCTTCAGTTTTTAGCTTCTGGGATAGCTAAGGCCACAGGCATGTACCTCCATGCCCACTTTTGCTTTTTTGTTTCAGTTATGGAACTGTGCAAACACCTCATTCTAGAAGAAAGAATGAGTCTTCTGATGAGCTCAATCAAAGAAGTTTGCTTCATAAACAAAACACAACACTACAACTTCCCAGTCATTTAGAATTGGACTCCACCCCCGACACACACAGCCATGAGACAAAGTTAACCATTTTTTATAAGTTATCTCAGGTGCTACGCCTATGGGAAGCTGTCCAAGACTGAAAATAAGGAAGTGTGGACTCAAGGGTGGCTCTTCCACAGCATGGTTAAGTCTTAGTCATTGTCTCTAAGCTTGTTTACTACTTCCTGGTATTCCTCACACTTCAGGCTCACTGTGTTAAATGACATTATGGTCATAGACAACTGCAGTATATTCTGTCACACATTGTTTTAGGTCAATTATGTAGCCTATGTTTGACCTTGAATTCATAATTTCTAGTCTTGCAAGGCCCCCAAGGGCAGAAATTACAGGTTTACGCTACCGCGTCAACTGTAACAGCATATTTTGTTTGCAATGAACCCTTAACTGATAACCCAGTTCATGCTTTATATGTTTACTCTAGAAGCCTGGAGGCTTTGTCACTTCCTATAGCAGGATGACAGGCTTCCAAACACCAAAATATTTAAACTGCCTTTTTTCCTTACCCACTGTAGGCATATGCTACATTAATAGAGTCAGAAAGATCCTCTCAGGTTGTAGCTGCTGCTTTCCACAGCAAAATATCTGTACAGAAAAAAAAAAAAACCACCATTACATTTTGTATATGGATGTTGCTTTCAAAGTGATTTTACAGAAGCAAACCTGTTTAGGCTTTGCTACATGGATCCAGATGTTTTGTCTCTTGACAGTTTGCTTTCTAGACAGCCAAGTATACAAAATGATCAGCATTGTAGGGAGATATGTGATTAGTAAAACAGATCTATACTTCTAGACAACAGAAAATTGTGGAGTATTGTTGGGATTTGCTTACAAATCTCTTATGAATTAAAAAATCCTCTTTAATGCACTGTGTAATAAAGGCTATTGAATAAGTAAAACTAACAGCGGCTGAAACCTCTGTTTCAGTAAGATGTGACTTAGGAAAATCAGAATTGTCAGAAATAGTAAGAGCTGGGGATGAAACTCATTGATAGCTTCTAAGAGAATCCTTGTGTCCAACCAACAGTACTAGGGTGGGGGAGAAGTTACAAAGAATACCAATCTAGAGGTATAATCAGGAAAGAGTTAATGTGGACAGAGTAGAGCCAAATATTCACTAACAAACACATGTCAGTTTACACGAACAGAAATATCTTTATAACTTTATAAACTTATGAATTCTATATTTACATAGTCACACCATATACAATCAGTATCTCTCCATGTTAGGGCCTGAAAGCAAAATAACAAAATCCCTGTTCGTCTATACACAGAAACGTTTTCATGCTTAGATCTCGTAGCTTCCATTTGCTAGCTTCCCATACCGGAAGGTGAGGCCAGGGGGAGTCTAAGAGCAGCCTCACCTGGCTGGGCTGGCATCCCCACCGCCACCGGGTTGTCGCCCAGGGGACCTCCCTGCCCTGCCTTCCCAGCGCAGCAGGTCGCTCCAGCAACGCTTTTGCCTGCGGCGCGACGGGCACGTGACCATCGCGTCACGTGACCGGTCAGTCGGCGTCCTCTGGCTGGGTGGTGTAGACTGCGCGCTGACCCAGCGGCCCTGCTGCGTCCGGCCTGTGTCATGCGGGAAGCGGGGCGCGGGGGGAGCTCGGCACCCACCTGAGCTGCCCGCACCGAGGTCGGTGCGGTGTGGCGGGACTGCGCACGGCCGGCCGCCAGGGCTGCGGCTGCTGCTGGGAGGCCGCGACAGGTGGGTGCGCGGTGCTCTCGGCCCCGGAGAGGCCGTGTGCCCTGGGGCGGAGTCGGGTCATCGGATCCCCCGGCGGCCGGAAGCCTCGGGCGCTCTCAGGTGAAGTCTGGTCCCAGCTGGGCTGCGAGGGCGTGCACCAAGCAGCCTCCTGCCTTTGCCTCTGCCTCAATTTCCACCTCCGAAATGAAAGTGTGGACTCCTGCTCTCTGAGTACCTGACGTAGCGTCTGGAGAGTCGTGCACTAGTAGAAGCCCTGGAGGAAAAGGGTAGGTAGGCTGCTTTGCATTTTAATCGCCACCCCTTTGCTCGTCTTAAAAAAAATCTATTGGATTCGTCATCTGAGTCAAGTTTTTAATGGAGAGCCTACTAGGGAGAATCGTAATGGCCATCTTCCTGTTCTTACGTTGCCTTAACGCGTTGAAACTTCCTTTAAAAAGAAAAAACGCTTCTCTGAAAGTCCATTTGAAAGGAAAAAATAAAACCTTTTCTGCCTCATTGTCCTCCTTTACATAAGGGCACCCAGCTGTCAAGATTATGGAGCTGTGTTGGGTTTTGCTATTAATTTGATGGTGTATGAAGATAACGGTGATGTATGGCCCTTTCCATTATTTTTCTCTTTATTTTGTTCGATTATATGCTATGCAGCTAGAGAAAGAATTAGCATATAACTTATCTTCTGGAAAAAGCAGCAGTATTTCAGATCAGTACTAGGGGAAACAAGTGTGTGTTTATATAGTAGATCTCACACGCAGTTGCTTGATTAGTTACTCAAAATGAGAGTGGAATATTTCATTCAGAATATTCAAATCATGTTCTGTGAAAAAGGGTGTATGAACTAAACCTGTTAGAGCTATGGAATGATGTGGTCACAATCTTTTACCAAATGTTGGAAATCTGAAGCAGGGGAATTTTGGGTTTTGAGAGATTCAGTTGAGGAGGAGGATATCCTGTTCGACACAGTGAATTAGCAAATGAGTGCGGTGCAGGGGACAGGCAGAGGCCGCTGCCAGAAAAGTTAAAGATCAGTCTGTACTTTTCTAACCTCTTGATCCTGGAGATTTTATTGATAAAATATGTGCTGAAATTTGATGTTAGGAGGGGCAACTACCGGGCATGGTGGCACATGCCTGTAATCCTGGTATTGGGAGGGCAGGGGCAGAAAACACATTTAAAAAGTTTGTCCTCTGTCAGGGGAGTGGACAGTGGAGGTCTAAGGTCAGTGAGAGGTCAGTGAGACCCAGGTGGTCTTTATTCCACGACAGTTCACTTTGTCTTCACGTTAAGCCTAGGCAAACTGATTTTTGTTTTTTGTTGTTTTGGTTTGGTTTTTAGCTTCTGCTCTTGAGTGTGGAAATTGTGTTCCAAGTCTTGGCTACAAGTAGATTGTCAGATAGAATACAGGATTTCACAGTTAAATAAGAATTTCAGGTAAACACAAAATATGTGGGGCATACCTAAACCAAAAACAAATTCATCATTTATTTGAAAACAAGTTTTAACTCTACTCGCCTGTTGCTGTCCCTGAATAGGATTACTTTGGCTCCAGCATCTTGTCTCATTTAAATTAGCACTAGGAAACATTAGCCCCAGGCCTAGGTAGGATGGAATTGAGTCTCTTGTTAACCTTCCCTACTAGGGGCTCTAGATGTGGCTTTGTAGCAGGAGGAATGCTGAGCACACGTGGGCCTTTGTCCAGTCTCCAACACCAAAACACAAAAATAACAGAATAAGAAAATGAAGAATCCTCTTTACTATCGGTTGAACTGTCTATTTGAAGGGTATCATTTCTTCAACAGATGTTCTGTTTCCTCCTTTTCCTCTACTATGTGTTCTGTTTTTACACTTTTCTTTCTAGAGGTTGTACATAGAGCTTCATCACACTAGGCAACAGCTCTAGATCCACAGCCCACTGCCAGTTGGTTTTTGTTTTTTAAATTTCATTTATAAGTACTATATTTACATTTTCTCCCCCTTTCCATTCTTCATTTATACTCCCTCCAACTCCCTCTGAAATTCGTGACCTTTTATCCTTTATTGTTGTTAACATACACACACACATACATACACACACACATACACATACACACATGTACACACACATACACATGCATACATACACACATGTACACACACATACACATACATACATATACACATGTACACTTACATATACATACATCCACACCCATACATGTACACACACACATTTATGAATATAATCGTTGAGGTTGGAGGACTGGATAACCTATCGGGAGCTTGTCTCTGGAGAAGACTGATTTGCCCTCTCTGAGTAGCCATTGATTGCTTACAGCTCCTCATCCAAAGGTGGGGCCTTGTGAAATCTACCCCCTTCACATTGGCATGTTAAAAGGTGCTGTGATTGTTCAGATCTTGTTTAAGGAACTGTGCGGTAGAGATTTGGTGGCTGCAGCTTCCCTGTCATATACAGAAGACAGTGTGCAGCATGCATCCTGATTGTCCGGCTTCTATCTCTTCACCCACTTCTCTGATGTGTTCCCTGAGCCTTAGTTGTAGGGGTCGGTTTGTACATGTACAAAGTAGGGCTGGCACCCACACTCAGTTATTCTCTGCCTTTTGTGACGTTATAGCTTTCTGTAATGGTTTCTGTTTGTTACAAAATGAAGCTGCTTTGAAGAAGCGTGAGACCTACACTTTTCGTGGGGATGAGGATGAGGATTTACTGTGCAGTTAGAAATTATGCTGACTACTAAAGTAGTTTCTCCTCTAGGATCCATGGCCCTCACCAGTCAGGGGTAGTTGACTAGGTTTATGAGACTTTGACCCCTCCTGTTGGATTGGCCTTCAGTCCAATTCGATGGCTGTTGGTAACTCTTATATGTAAGTACCTGTAGGTGAAAGTTTCTCTCTGTCCTGCCTGACCCTGTGGTCCCACAGCCACTTAAAATAATCAGAGGCTTATATTAATTACAAACTGTTTGGTCTATGGCTCAGGCTTATTGCTAACTAGCTCTTTCAAATTAACCCACTTCTATTAATCTGTGTATTGCTATGTATCTTGTGGTTTTACTTGTGTTCCATTATATCTTACTCCCCCAGTGGCCTACAATGTTTACCCTGACTCAGCCTTTCTTCTTCCTGTATTTCTCTTGGCTTTCCCACCTGTCTATATCCTGTCTTGCCACAGGCCAAAGCAGCTTCTCTATGAATCAATGATAGCAACACATTCATAGCATACAAAAAGACCATCCCACAGAAAGTGCCAGTGCCTTGGTTACTTTGCCATTGCTTTGAAAAGTTATCATAACCAAGGCAACTTGTAAATAAGCAAGTATTTAATTGGGGGCTTGCTTAGAGTTGCAGAGGGTGAATCCGTGGCCATCATGGTGGGGAACTTGGCAGTAGGTAGGCGGGTGTGGCACTGGAGCTGTAGTTGAGAGATTAGATTTGATCCACAGGTATGAGGTGGGTGTGACTGGAAATAGGCAGACTGAGTAGGCTGTCTTGGGCTTTTGAAATCTCAAAACCCACCCCCAGTGATACACTTCCTCCAACAAGGCCACACCTTCTAATTCTTCACAAACCGGGTTTCACCAACTAGGAACAAGCATTCAAATATATGTGCCTGGGGGGAACATTCTTTTTTTTTTTTTTTTAACACTTTATTTATTTATTTGCCTTGGTGTTTTGCCTGGAACTGAAACTACAGACAGTTGTTAGCTGCCATGTGGGTGCTGGGAATCGAACCCGGGTCCTCTGGAAGAGCAGACGGTGCTCTTAACCGCTGAGCCATCTCTCCAGCCCCGGAACATTCTTATTTAAACCATCACAGACACTATTGCATCTTTTGGGACATATTTCAGTTCTGGTTATTGTTGTGGTTTATAAGGGGTACAACTGATAAGGATGACCATTTTTCTTCATTGGCAGATTGCATAACTCCTTCTACTACTGTGAGAGCTGGCCTTTAAGGAAGGTTTCCAGGTCATAGCCAGCTTGATTCTGTCAAGTTTTGTGTCTGAAATATGTATTGTCATTAGCAAAAAGGAGTTACCTTTAAATTCTGGGAGGCAACCAAGAGCAATGGCAATCGCCTGTATTGTTTCGGAAGTCTCTTGGGCTTCCCTGACTAACAACTCCAATGGGATTCTTCACCGACTGACACTGGGGGTTTCATATAGTGTCATTGGCAGTGGCGTAGCGTCATTTGAACCAACACTCATATGCACACATGTCTATAAGTATCCTGTGTAATTTTAACTAAACATCATATAATCTGCTTCCCTAAGGCTTTTTCAGACTTCTTTGATGTGATTTCTCTCTCCTCCCCTCTTCTCCTAGTATATTGTACATTGTATTTTCCCAGCATGCTTTGTTGAAAACACTGTATTTTCTCCATTATATATATTCTTCCATTGATCTGCACTTCTGCTTTTGTACCAGGGCCATGTTTTGGGATTATTATTATTATTATCATAGTTCTGTAATGAAGTTTGGTGTGCTAATCCCTCCACATCATTCTTTTTGTTCAGTGATGCTTTGGCTAACCAGGGTCTTTTGTGGTTCAATATGAATTTTAGGATATTTTTTAAATTTCTGTGAAGAACTTCACAGGGATTTTGATTGAGATTGCATTGAATCTGTAAATTGCTTTTGGTAGGATGGTCATTTTCACACTGAAGGTCTTTCCCTTTTCTGATGTATTTCTCATTCTCTTTATTTAGAGATTTAAAGTTGTTATTGTAGAGGGCTTTTATCTCCTTGGTTAGGTTTCTTTCTTTCTTTTTTTTTTTTTTTAAACTTTTATTATTTATTTACTTATTTGCCTTGGTGTTTGCCTGGAACTGGAACTACAGACAGTTGTTAGCTGCCATGTGGGTGCTGGGAATTGAACCCCGGTCCTCTGGAAGAGCAGACAGTGCTCTTAACCACTGAGCCATCTCTCCAGCCCCGGTTAGGTTTATTTCTATATATTTTATTTTTATTAAGGATAATGTACCCATGATCTCTTTTTCTAAGTATTTGTTGTTGGTGTAAGAGAGGGTACTGAATTTTTCAAGTTGATTTGTATCCAGCCATTTCACTCAGAGTGTTATTTCTAGAAGTTTACTAATGAAATTTTTGGGATCTCTTATGTGTAATGTGTCATCTGCAGATGGGTCATTTGATGTCTTTCCTCTTTGTATCCCTTTGGTTTTGCTTTGTTTCAGCTCGTGATTTGAGTGCTGTATTGAAAATGAATGGGGACAGTGGGTTACCCTGTCTTGGTCTGATTTTCATGTATTGTTTTGAGTCTCCATTAGGATGGCGTTGACTTTTGATTAGTTTTAATTTGAAGGCTGTTTTGTCATATTAGGATAGGGACACATGGCTTGCTTCCTGGTCCCATTTGCTTAGAATATTGTGTTCATTTACTTTGTATGCATGAAAACAGCATGACCAAATACAAGTTGAGAAGAAAAGGGTTTATGTCAGTGGATAGCCTGCAGTCCACAATGAAGAAGAGTCAGGGTAGGAAGTCAAGGCAGGAACTGAGGGAGAGGCCATGGAACAAGGCTGCTTATGGGTTTGCTTCCCGTGGCTTGCTCAGCCTGCTCTGTAATCACACCCAGGGCCACCTGCCTAGGAGTGGCCTCCCCCACAGTGGACTGTGTCCACCCACTTCAATCTTTAATCAAGAATATGCTCCACAGACTTGTTCATAGGACAATCTGATGGAAACATTTTCTCAGTACAGGTTCTCTTCCCGAATGACTCTAGTTTGGGTCAAGTTGAAAAAGCTAAGCAGTTCAAATATATTTTCTGTCCTCTCACTTTAAGATGACTCCTGTCTTTCAAAGAAGGATGGTGTTTCCTGTAGACAATAGATAGATAGAGTCTGTTTCTTAATTCATTTAACAAACCTGTGCATTTTAGTTGATGAATTGGGATTAAGGTTTCAAGTTGTTTTGAAGGTGTTTATTGATGACTGTCACTTTGGGGGAGGGGGTCTTCATTTGTTTTGCTGTTTGTTCTTAGTCCTCTTTTGGGTTTCAGAAATTATTGTTTCATTTGTTTTCTTTTTGTATTTTTGGCTATGCTTATTAATCTCTTTGGTCCAAAGTATTGCTTCTAGGATATTCTGTAGGGCTGGTTTGTTGGAAATAATTTTTTTATTACTTTATGTGTATAAGGGTTTGCCTGATTATATGTCTGTGCACCATGAGTGTGTCTTGTGCCTCCAAGAGTGCATCATACCTTTTACAGTTAGAGTTTCAGAGATGTGAGTTGCCGTGTGGGTGCTGGAAATTGACCTGAGGTCTTTTGGAAGAACACCCAGTGCTCTAACTGCAGGACCAACTCTCCCATTTTTGGAAATAATTTAAGTCTGTTTGTATAATGGAAAGTTTTTTTCTCCTTTAACCCTGACAGATAGTTTCATGATCTTTCAGAATTTGAAGTGCATTGCTTTAGGGTCTGGTGGCTTTTAAATTTTTTCCATTGAGAAATCAGCTGTTATTGTGATGTGTTTTTCTTTAGGTGTGACTCGTGGATTTTTTCCTCTCTCTTTCCCTCCTTTCTCAGTACACTCTCCTTGTTCTGTTCATTAAATAATTTCACTATAATTCGCTGTGGGAGTTTCTTTTTCTGGGCATGTCTTGGTTTGCGTGTGTCTTTCCTCAGTTTGGGGAGGTTTTGTTTTGTAGTCTTGTAGAAGACCTGGTCTGTACAGCTGACCTGGGAGTTTTGTTTTTCATCTATGCCTATGATTAGAAGACCTGAACTTTTGAGGTGTGCTACATTTTTATGTTCCTTTCATTTTTTATTTTTATTAAAACTTTTATAATCTATAATTGAGTAGTTCATTTCCTCCACATCTTCAAGTGCCAGTGATCTATCATCTTCTTGATCTCTTCCACTTCTAGAGCTTTCTCTGGAGTTTCCTAGCTGTGTTACTGAGCTTCATTTCAGCTTGTGTTCTTGTCAGTGTTTTTACCTCTTTATTGAATTCAGTTTTCAGATTCTGAATTGTCTTTGTCATTTCATTAAGTCATATATTTATGTTTCTTAGCCATCACTTAGGGTTATATGTTGGAATATTCTTTAAACTCATCATTTTTAGACTCATTTGAATTTGAATTCTTTGATAAAGTTTGTGTTTGTCCTTTTAAATTTCTGTCCTGGAGTTTCCTTTGGAGAAATACATATATGGGCTGAAGGAAAACATTATGTTTTGGCCTTCTGTATTTGTGTTTTTGTGTTATAACCTAGGCATGTAGACTGTTTTCTTTGATTGTATGTCTGATGAGATTGTAGCCTGATGCAGAAGCTGGTTGAATGGAGCTAGACCAGGGACAGTCTGTGCATAGGCTTCTTAGTTGAGGATAGCCGAGGAAGAGGCCATGTATGATGTGTGTGTCAGTGTCTAGGCCTGCTGGTGTGGAGTGGGTTCAGGGGCTGGTGAGAGGCAAATGAACCAGCATTGTTTTTTAAATGTAGCCCTGGCTAGCTCAGACTTAATATCCTCTTTCACTGTCTTCTTGCCTTAGCTATCCCAGTGCCGAATAACAGATATACGCTGATATGCCTGATGCATACTGTTAACATTACCATTAGTGGGTTGTATTTTCATGTAGCTGGACTGTTTCACTCTCCTATTAGGAGTGTCAAAGAGTTCCTGTTCTCCTGAGTTCCTGTTCTCCTGTCTGTATGCTCACCACTGTTTGCTATAAGAAAACCAATTATCTAATGAAGGCCCAGTGTCTGTCTGAAGAACTCTTATACATCAGCAGAACAGTAGGAAGTACCTTGTGCTATCTGATTCTGTGTCTGGCATGCCAGTCCCAGCAATGTAAAGGGAGAGCTCAGCAGAAAAATAAGCAAAGGATTTGAATGACCAGTAAACGCAGAAAAAAATGCTGAGGTCAAATGCACATAAAGATCAGGATGAAGATCTAGGATGTAATCAGAAGTCTAACTTGGCTAGTAGTTATAAGGCCAAGAGTTCAATCCTCAGTGAGCCCCTCCCCCCATTTACAGGGAGGTACATCATTCTTGTTAGCATGACTAAAATTTTAAAAAGATAGATCTAAAAAGTGTTAGTGCGGCTGTGGGGAATTGGATTCTCTGTATCTTGGGGTTGGGGTGTGTGAGACAGTTTGGCAGTTTCTCTGGTGCTTACACGCAGTGATACATCATGGCATGGCTGTTGCACTCCCAGGTAACACACCCATGGAGAACGTAAATATCACCATGTCAAACCTTGCACATACAGCTGTGCTATTTAGAGTAGCTCAGAAGGTGAAAGAGTTACCAGCTGATGGAGGGGGATTGGACACTCGAAGGCAGTCTGGCGGCATAGTGGGACCCTAACCCAAAGGAGGAGGGAAATGGTGGGGAGAAGATGGTGCGGAGACTCAGATACATAACTTGTTCGTGTTTTCCTCTGTTTGTAGGCGGTTAGTGTTTTTCTCTTTTATAATGGTGTTGCAGTGACCGTTCTTGTTTATATGTCTTTAAACATTTGTGGGGTTATTATTATGTTCTAGAGCCCTGAAAATAGGACTGTCTGTCTAAAGAGGGTTCGTACTAGGTGGTGGCAATTGCTTGTCTTATGTTCAGTGAACTTGTGCTTCCATTACTGATATGTAGGTGCTTTGTACATTGCCTTTTTATTTTGATACTGAAGGACTTGGCCAACTTAAATTCTTCAGTTACCTTTTCTCTACTCTTCAGCTGTGTTTATACTCCTATTTTTAATGAAATCAATAATTAATATTTAATTAGTGATCCATTGTTGAATCACAGGGTCATCACCTAGGAGTCTGTGACTATATCTTATCTCTTTAAAAAAGTTTAATTACCTAATGTCCTCCTATCTAATTTTTCAAATGCAAATTTTAAATTTTTTCTCCCCCAATTTTCACCATGTTTCATCTTCTTTGCTTTTCTGGAGAAGCTTTTTTGTCATCCCAGATCAATGAAATTAGAACATGATTTGTTTGCACCCAGAATTTTGAAACTAAGTTATACTATGTTGTAAAAACATTAGCAACAACTGTGTATTTCTGTAATGCAAAATTCAACAGAAGTTGGTATTATCTCCTCCATTTGTAGGCATGCCAAGATGGCAGAGGGACAGTTAGCTGGAGGGTCTCAAGTGAATGCTGAAAGGCATCCCAAGCCAGACCCGAAAGTGGCTGACATCACTCGTGCTATGTAGTAACCAGGATTCAGTAACATGAGCTCTAACACGGTTGGAAGAGGCCTGGAGGTACAGTCTCATTGGTGGCCCGGGAACAGTGAACTGTAGTGAGAGAGAAGCATTGACACTGGCTGTCCCACGCCTCAGACTTTAGTCTTCTTGGGACACACAGAGCTCACCACACTGTGTGTGAAGAAGGGCGAGCAGAGTCCTCTCCATCCCCAC
The DNA here is from genome assembly GCA_004025045.1 of Sigmodon hispidus. NCBI lineage: Eukaryota > Metazoa > Chordata > Mammalia > Rodentia > Cricetidae > Sigmodon > Sigmodon hispidus. Next base: position 101,547 of record PVIH01003576.1, read on the forward strand.
TGTCAGTCAAAGCACAGGCTCTCTGACTTGGGAGAGCCTCTGGGAAATGCTGAGACTATGAAGCTCTGTTTGGTAGGCTGCTCTCACTGCTTCCTGGAGAACTGTGCTGCACACTAGAGGCTAGCTTCTTCAGTCTGAGTATCTTCAGGTTATCGGTGCAAACAATGATGCTTTAAAACCTAGCCTGATTTTAAAGTTGAACTAACCTTCCATTTTCTGCCAAGAGGCTACTTACTATAAGCTTTAAATGTATCTGGAGTTGTTAAAATGTAATTTAAATATATTCCCAGGGACAGTAACAATTACTTGAAATTTTATTTTAGTACAAATACTTTAAAGAATTACTAGAAGCCTTAGTTAAATTCTGTTTTGACAGTTGTAAGGATGTTCTAAAATTGATACAAATAGAAAATAGTCTTGGTAGGAAGATGAGGTCACTGTTTCCTACTTTGCCATGTCACCTCTGACCTGGGTTTGTCAACGGTCATTGTGAAAATTAACTAAGTTGTAGGCGCCAGATCTACTATGCAGGGCACATACCTGCTGTTGACATTTGACCTAAATATATATTGTAGTAAGTAATTATAAAAATGCAATTTATCACAAAATGGGATTTAAAAAAAACTTACCAAACTGAAAATATTTTTTTTTTAATTTCACTGCAAAACTTTAAGAAACTGCAGTCCTGTTACATAACACCTTATTATTTGGTACAATTTGGAGAGCAGACCCCAGAATCTACAGTTCACCTGGGGCTTTGGAGTGGCTTCTTGGACACTGGTGGGGTTTGCTTTCCTTTCTGCCTGACTACTCAGGTATAAAGGGAGACTGCTGTCAGCAGACGGGGCTCCAGCTTCTCCCTAGTTGTGCCTTTCTGTAAGTGCCAGTCCTGGTTATCTTCCCCTCTGTCCCTCCTCCCTCTGACCTACCCCCCCCCCCATTGTTTAACATTTACCTGTGTGTACCCTCTCCTCCCAATCTGTGTGTGTGTGTGTGTGCTCGCGTGTACGCTCTTCTCTTGTAGAGGTTAGGATAGTTCTCGTACCATGTGAAACATGAGGATCAGACCCAGATGCAGGCCAGTGCGAGCACATTTTCCCTGCCAGCCATCTTGCTGGTCTGGTCATCCATTCTTTACTGTATGGCATAAAGAGCTATAGTACTGTTGGGGAGAAAAGGCTATTGCACAGCCTAGAGATGAAAAAGACTTGGAGTTGGGTGGAGGGCCACTCAGCTCTGTTCAGATGTTCAGAGGGAGGCTCTGTTGCTCAGCGTAGGGGACACATTTTTGGTGTATTTTATTTTTTCCTTAGCTGTCTGGAGTTTGGACCCGGGATCTCAGGCTGTGAAGCAGCACTCTCCCAGCTGCTCTCTGTGCCCAGCTCCATGTTTCATCAATTATCGTTTTCTTTCTTTACAGTGGAGTGGATTTCTGGAGCCTCTTCTGGCCTTGAACTTGTGCCCCATTTTCTCACTGCTAGGACTGGTGTATATATTATCTTGCTGAGTTCTAGTGGGCGAGTTATTAATGGTTCTTCCTGGTTAGTGTTGAAACGAGCCACCTTAAGTGGTAGGTGTGCCCAAACACAGGACAGAAGTTACATCAGACAGGCAAATAATATTTGGGAGGTAGGTCAGAGTTACTTACGTCTCAGCCAGGATGGCACTAGAGGACTTCCCCAGCCATCTTACCTTCATCGGAGGAGAACATTGCTCCGTAAAGGTGTTAGTCTAAGGAGGACCTGTTGTGCTATGATTCGTTGGTTGTGGCAGTAACTGCGCCGTGGCAGGGTAGTCATGTTCTGAGTGCCTTCTTACATGCATTTGGCGTGGGTGAAGCTCAGGCTGAGCACTGCTGTTACCAGTTTTTACAGTGCCACTCCTGTAATTCTCCTGCCGTTTCTGGGAGCAGCACTGGCCTTCAGTCCTTGCCACCTCTCTCCAGGTGACCAAGGCTGGGCCTGTGCATCTGGGTCCTCCTGTCCTGTTGAGATACTCAGCTCAAGTTGTCATCATTCTTTGGGCCTTTGCCAGCTCTGCAGGAGGTGTTTGCCAGTCTGGGCACTTCTGATAGTTGTTATCTTCTCACTGGTGCTGCTCAGCAGCAGCATGTGAAGAAACCCAAGATAATGCCAGGAAAGGGCATGCATACTCCTCTTCCTCAGCTCGAAGTTGTTTCCTATGCCTGAGGTAGAATGTTGGTACCAGAGAAACAGTTCCTCCACCCTGTTGAAGCATATGATTAAGATTATGTGTGTGTGTGTGTGTGTATGTGTCTGTCTGTCTGTCTGTCTCTACAGGCCCTAAACTACACAGCTATCCTAACCCTACACTGTCTCCTTCCTATTGAATTGGAATTGGATACTGTTATTCATGAGAATAATTTTTCCTTGCATAGGGAGCTTCCTTGTGCACTGTAGGGTGTCAGCAGCACCCTTGGCCTCTATATTAACTGTCGGTAGCACTAACAAAGCATCAAAGATGCCTCCTCCAGGCACCACTGTTGGAGACCACTGATGTACTGATGCATCCCAGCTGGACCTCTGCTAGATTATGGTATTCTACTGCAGGTTTGGTTGTTGGTGTTCCACCCTTGCTCATACCCTTCTCTCGTCTGGCTCTGTTAGTAAGGTAGAAAGGTACTAGTGGAAGACAGACATAGGGGTGGGACAGAGCTGCCTTGTGCATGCAGATGGGCGTGTTTTGTGGGTGGTGCCTAGTGATTAGACTGTCTTGACAGGAAAGTGAGCAGCTGACGGCCTTCACAGAACAAAACCAGGTATGTGCTGCCTGTGCTGTTCAGAGCCTGCCTTGGGATGTGGGTTAGGAAAGAAACTTGAGGGATTGTTTTCCTTAATATCTTTATTTGAAAGAAGCAAGGAAAAAATAAAACTTGTATTTGATTAACTGCCGTATTTAAGGAATCTTTAGTATAATAGCTGGAGTCCATTCTTTCCATGTAAGAAGTGAGGTGGAAGCCTGTGTAGATATGAAACACTCAGTGTTTGCTGAATATGTCTGGGAAAGGTGTGGGTCTTTAGGTGCTGAGGGAGCAAGATGGGAATGTGGGAAAGACACTCCCAGGTGGGGAGTGTTAGCTTTATCTTGGACGGGTATAGGGTATAAGGGGTGGGCAAATTAGGTTTCATAGATCAGCGGGAGACTAGTTCAGATTGCTTACTTTTATTTCCTAACATTTAGGCTTTAATGAGTTCCTTTTTACTTAAGATTATCCAGAATACCCAATTTGTAAAATTTAATCTCTTAACTTTTATTTTGCTTTTTTTTCATTTTAATATCTTTTAATTACAGAATGTTGTATTTTGTGGTTATGCCCTGATTTCCATGTTGCTGAACATGTGGATTGTTCTAAATAATTTTATACTGTAAATACTCTTTGATGAGTGTATTTTGTTTTTGGAGTGTGTGTATGTGGATATGTGTATGAGTGTATGTGTGGTGCACTCCCAGAGGCCAGAGGAGGAGGTCAGGTGTCCTGCTCTGTCCTTCTTCATCTTAACTTTGAGACTGGGTATCCTGGCGAGAACCATTAGCCAGCAAAGTCCAGCTCTTCTCTTGTTTTTACCCTGACAGCCCAGTGCTGGGATCCAAACCCCCATCCTCATGTTTGTACCATATGTATTCTCACCACTGACTCATTTTCTCCAGCTCTTGATGAATTTATTCGAACATAAATTTCAATTCACAATAAAGACTGTTTCTTTAAGAGAGCACAAACTTAAATAATGAAGTTTTAAAAGAACTTTATTATTATTTTTATGTGAACTGGTGTTTTGCCTGCATGTATAATTGTGTAAGGGTGTCAGATCTTGCAATTACAGACAGTTGTTAGCTGCCATATGGATGCTGGGAATCAAACTCAGGTCCTCCAGAACAGTCAGTGCTCTTAACCGCTGAGCCATCTCTCCAGCCCCATGAAGATGTTTTTAAGGCTCTTGATTCCTATTGCTGAAGGGCTTTCTGAAACTGGCCAATTAGACCTGTTGCATGCTCATTTTAAGAAGTCTGCAATGTCAGTCTTTTTCGAAAGGAGACTACTGGTGCTGTGGGAAGACCTTCCTGCTCTTGAACTTGTTAGTGACACTGACTTATTGGCCTTTTTCCTTTTGAAAGTTCATTAAGTTGTTTTTTTTTTTTTTTTAATGAATTGGCTATAAATTCTCTTTCCCACTAATCTGTTAGAGTTTTCAGAACCTTGACCAGTGGCCCTTTTCCCTCTCTCTGTGCTCCAGCCTCTCCCTTCCTTCTGTCACACTCAGACCTCAGGGCTTTAGGCATCATTCCTTAGTGGCCTTTCGTCCAGGGTATTTGTTTGAAACACTTGTTTTAAACTTTTCAATTTGCTTTTTGCTGTATAATTTCGAGCTTACAGAGTGTAAGAAGTGTAAAGGAACTGCTCCTTAGAGTCCGCTTCCTCACTTGCTGCACTCTCCCTGGCTTGTTGCTCGAATCCTAATAAAAAAACCTAGAGCCAGATATTGGAGTAAATGTTTAAAGATCGGAGACAAAGGGGCTGGAGAGATGGCTCAGTGGTTAAGAGTGCCAACTGCTCTTTCGGAGAACCCGGGTTCAATTTCCAGCAACCACATGGCAGCTCACAACTGTCTCACACTCAACAATACACATAAAATAAAAATAAATAAATCATTAAAAAAAAGAAGTTTAAGAAAAAAAAAAAAGATCAGAGACAGGGGAACAAACCAATAGAGAAACTTCTCACCACTACTGAATCCTCAGGCCAAAAGGGGAAGATCCTGTCTCCACAAATCCTCAGACTAAATGCCTGGAGTCCTCAGCTAAGGGGGAAGGGAAGGGCTGAACCCCTGTCTCCTCCTGCCTAATATGTTTTTCTCTGCCCAACCATATCACTTCCTGTCTCAGTCTTCCTAGTGCTGGGATTAAAGGTGTGTGCTACCACTGCCTGGCTCTGTTTAACCTCCAGTAGTTCAGAGTGGCCTTGAAGTCAGAGATCCAGACAGATTGCTGCTTCTGCCTCTCAAGTGCTAGGAGTAGAGGTGTGTGCCAGCACTGCCTGACCTCTATAGCTAAGTGGCTGGCTCTGTCCACTGATATTCAGACAATCTGTATTTCTTAGATTACAAACAAGCTGTCACCAATATGAACACCCAAGCTTTTTTCCTGTGCAGTGTTGACCAAGTTGACGCTGGTGGTCTGTGGTTGTCCTCAAAGGTTCTCCTGCTCTTCAGGTTTCTCTGTCCAGTTTCTAATCAAGAACCATACTGGATTTAACTGTCATATTTATTAAAGTCTCTCTTGACATGGAATAGCTCCTTAATCTCTGTTTCTTCTTAACTTCAGTGTCTTTGAAGGGTACAGGCCATTTATTTCTAGAATATTCCTAACTTGTACTTTTATGTAGTTCCCTCGTGGTTAGTAATAGCTTTTCCAGCTGCCTCTCCCCAATAGGTTTATCTACCAATATAGTAAGGGAGGTAAAGCCAAACTGAAAAAGTATAATAGATTTATTTGAGCAAAGCACCTCCCTGGTGGGTTTTCCAGTCCCAGAGATGGAGGCTGGAGAAGCCACACACCCGAACTAAAGCAGGGAGCTTATATGGGTTGTAGATGAGGGACGACATACTTGCCACAAGCTGAATTTGTGCCCAAACATGATCAGAAGCTCAGCGCTCTGTGTGGAGACTTGGGCCGCTGGCAACTTCAGGGGAGGAAGCTGTCTTAGTCACCCAGAATGCAGAACTGGGTTTTGGTGCCTTCCCTTTGTTCAGAGACTCTTCTGTGTGAGCTGGTGTGGAGGAGAGTCAGGAATGGAGCTTTTCAGATCATGTAGGAGGAGCAGGAGGTTCCAGTCAAACACGTAGATTTAGTTTTATATTTTAGAAAACAATAAAAACCAAAAATGTTTCTGTTTTCCATAATATAACATAATAGGAGCCATATAATGTAGTTTGTTGTATGGTAGTGACAACATTGGGAACTTGGGTGAAATCGGTGCCTGCCAGATCTCTGTGCAGCCAGACATTGCTTTTCTCTGAAGTTAGTCCAACCCTTCTGTTCTCAGCAGACTTTTGCCCAAGTTTTAGATTTGAATTGTGGTTTTTCAAATCTGGACTTCTTTCTACATTGTTTTTTATTGTGAAAAGCTTCTCCTCCTGCCACCTCCTGTTTGTTTATTCATTCCGTTATTTATTTGAATGTTAAATATGTATACTTATTTAGTAACACATCACTACTGTACTTTATGTGTTTGCTTGTGTACATATTTTTGTCTGTGACTCATCATTTGTTAGTGTTGGTATAATAAAATGTAAGACTAGGTAGTCTATAAATAATAAAAATATTCAGGAATATTTTTTTCAAATGGGTGTGATACTGCACACCTTTAATCATAGCACTTGAGGCAGGTAGAGATGGGGGAGTTGGAGAACCAGCCAAGGCTTCTTAGAAAATCAGTGGCCTGTGTCCTAGTCTGCTCTCCATGCTCTTGGTCCTGTCCCGTGTCAGTTTGCTTATCCTGCGTCCGTCCGCACGATGAGCCCCTCTCCTTGCCCCTTCTCTCCCGTCCTTTTCTCTGCCCCCGCCCCCATCATGGTTTATTTGTGATGTGCTTGTGCTGTGTTGTCCAGGCTATCTCTAGGCTATCTCCAGGCTATCTCCCAACTCCTAGGCTCAAGTGATTCTTCTTGCAGCCTCTTGAGCTGAAACACAGGCACAAAGCACCTTACTGTGCCTGACTTGACTACTGTAGTTTTGTTACTTGAGGTCACATAATGTGTCCTTTAACTTGGACTTTTTCAGTATTGTTTTTATCTGTTCTGGATCCTTCATATTTTCATATAAATTTCAGAACCAATGGCCAGTATCTGTAAAAGCACTTGGTGAGGCTATGGCTAGATTTATGATTTGGGCAAAATCAACATTATTGTATAGAATATAGCTCTAAATTGATTTAAGTGTTTCATTTCTCTTTGTTTTGTTTTTCCACTATGTGGAATATGCATTTGGTTTTTGTTTTTTAAGAAAAACGTTTTAGGAGCTAGGAAGAGGGCTCAGAAGTTAAGCATTCTCATTGCTCTCTGGAGGACCTGAGTGCGTCCCAGAATCCACATTGAGCAACTTACTATCGCCCATAACTCCATCGAGCTCCAGAGGTCTAAGTCCCTTTTTTGGTCTCATGGGCACTCCCTCCAACACCTACTGTTACTAAATCTGAAAAAGGTTGTAATTTGCTTTATTGCTACTAGATAAAAGTGAAATTGAGTTTTGTTCATTACACCCCCATTCTATGAGCTTGCTAAATCGATTTAAATGCTTCTTTCTAGACCAATTTAGTGTTCTTTCCTTAGATACATTTTGTAGACTCTGAGAACTTCATGCGTATCTTGATCACATCCACTTTTACTCCTTCACCAAAGTCTAGACATCCTTGTTAATAAGTATGTAGGTTGTGATTAGAAAGGTTTAAGTCTTTCTCTGTTCTTCCTCCTTCCCTCCTTCTCTGGAGGCTGAGGTGGAGAGCTGGAGAACTGGGGGCCCCATAGGTGTTTGTCAAAGGGTCTGCACTGAGCTGTATGTATCCCGGCCCTTCCTTCCTTCCTGCCTGCCTGGCATTTCCCCATGTACTACATTGGTGGGACCTTTGGATTATTAATGCTGAGTAGAGTTGCTGAGAAGTGAGCATCCTTGCCTTATTGCCAGTCTTTTGTGCAGGGTTCTCAGGATTTTATGCTGCCTGCCTGTTGTCTCCCTCCCTCCCTCACCATGTTCTCCTCCCCCCTCCTCCTCCTCGTTTGTTGGGGTTTGTACATGCTGTGTAAGCGCTTTACCACCAGCCCTCCTGTATAGGTCAGTTAAGTTTATATAATTAAGGACATTTCTATAGTGCAGTGAAGTCTGATTGTTGGCAAGAATGGGTGTTGAACTTTGTCAGAGCTTACTGGGTATGTATGTATTATTTGGTCTAAGTGATACTGACTTCTAGATGTTAATCCTAATTTTTTACTGCTGGGATAAATCCTTGTGGATATGATATATTACCATTTTATGAAAATCCCTAGCTTTCAAGGAGAGACTGGGTTTCAGCTTCTTGAGACCCCTCTGCTTTGCAGAGGGCCTTTCTCTCTGCGCCTTGCTATGTGTATTTCCTCACTCCAATATATTTTGTTCGTTTGTTGCCTTTCATTATTTGCAGAAAAGTTTTCAATTTTTTTTCAAGCCTGAATGTTTACTCGTATGCGTGCTGGGGACAGCTGTGTACACATGTGCCTGGCACAGTTGTAGAGAAGAGGAAAGCTTGCAGGGGCCAGGCCGCGCTCCCATCTCAGGGCTCTAAAGATGACACTTGACTTGTCAGGCTTGTAGGAAGTTTCTTTACCCCGAGCCTTCTCTTTCAATTTTAAGTTTTCTATTATCTTGATAATATTTTTAAAGTAGTATTGTATTGAGAACTCAAGGTCATCTGCAACATTTTTGATCATTGGAAAGTTTGGTTATAGGCAATGGTGCAGAATACAGAAACTATTCAAACTTTGTATGTTTGTTTTTGCCCTTTTGGAGAGCCTGCCACTCAGCTCCTAAACAAATCATTCACAGAGGCTTATTCTTAATTATAAATGCCCAGGCTTAGCTTGGCTTGTTTCTTGCCAGCTTTCCTTAACTTAAATGATCCTGGGATTTGTTTTGCCTCTGGGCTTTTCCTTTTCTATGCCTGTATACCTTTCTTTGTTTTTTGCTCCATAGCTTGCTGTGTAGCTGGGTGGTTGGCCCCTGGTGTTCTCCTCCTCCTTTGTCTACTTCCTCCTTTTCTCCCATAGTTCTCCTTTCTTTTATTTATCCTCTCTGCCTACCAGCCTCACCTGTTTCTTTCTCCTGCCATGCTATTGGCCATCAGCCCTTTATTGGACTATTAGGTGTTGTAGACAGGCACAATAACACAGCTTCACAGAGTTAAACCAATGCAACATAACAGAAATAACACACCTTAAAATAATATTGTACAACATTTGTGTTCCTGTGTATTAGAAGGGACCTCTTTTCTGAGTGTACTATGTAGAACTATAGCTGGGGAAAATGGGATACAGGAGATCGTTGTCAAAATGAAGACTTTTTCTTATAAAGAAGAAACCGGCTTTGTTAGGTAAACTGGTGGAGTACTGGCTGGCTTCTCTGACAAAAGACAGAGCTGCATACATTGTGAGCAGTTCTAATGCTTACCAAGCACAGCACCTGAGTATGAACCTGGCCTATGTGATGAGGTAGTGCAGATGGTTTGGTAAACTGAATGTGTCAAAGCAGTTGAATGTTTCTGTGACTTCTGAAACTGTAACAAACAGGAGGATGCTGATTCGTCCAGCACCACTTTAATACTTCATTAACACATACAAGAACAAGTCATTGCTTGGAAGGCAGACAGGGTACTGCAAGAGGGAGAATTCGTCATATATTGGTAGTGAGGATAGAAATATAAAGACTTCTGTATCTCGGTCTCGTTAACTATAGCTCAATGCAAAATCTTCAGTAAGGCTCTAGTTTGGAAGAATCTCAAAGGTCTTCATTATAATAATGGCAATGTTGCTCCCCTTAGCTAGGCATGCTCTCAACAGTCCACTGCTATAACCAGCCTCCTCATGGCCTTCTTGACATTGTAAATGACCAACTACAAAAGGGCTGGGGCTCTTCAGCAACCTCTGCCCACCTACCCCAGTTCAGTCACCACCACAACTGCCATATTCTGGGCCTTTCTGTGTTTTATAGTTTTCTTGTAATTTTGAAGTTTTGGTAATAGGTTTATGTAAGCCTTCTAAAACGAGTTGAGCATTGTTTTCTTCATTTTTTTATTCTTGGATGTTTAGAAGTCTATGGATGGGGCTGGAGAGATGGCTCAGTGGTTAAGAGCGCCCTCTGCTCTTCCAGAGGACCCAGGTTCGATTCCCAGCACCCACATGGCAGCTAACAACTGTCTGTAGTTCCAGTTCCAGGCAAACACCAAGGCAAATAAATAAATAATAAATAAAAAGTTTAAAAAAAAAAAAAAAAGAAGTCTATGGACTTTGAATTTTCTGTTTGCAGATGTGTGTGCTAACCTGTCTGTTTAAAGCCATGTGGCTATTCAGATCTTAATTTTCACCTTTCCATTGCCAGGTGTAGCGGGAATTATGTTGCTCACTCACACTGTGTGCAGTATGTCTGCATTCCATCCTCTTAACCTTTGACCTGTTACAGTCAAACTGCATCATTGTAGGCATGATACAGTTCAGTCTTTTTCTCCCTCCAGTCTCCTAGTGGCTGCCTCTTAATTAGAACATTTATGTAGTCTCTTTATATTTATTGTATTGAGTGATTATACATCTGATCCAATTTTTTTGGAAGATTAGTATCTGCAAAAAACAAAACCAAATGAAAAGATTGGTTTGTAACCTTGAGACCAGTTTTTTTGAAGTGTTTTTTTTTTTTTAAATTGGTGTTCCCAGTTGATGGTGAGTAAAGCCCCTTTCTGCCTTCCCACCTTACCTGCAAACGGCAGCCTACCCTGGCCTATTCAGTGCCGTATTGTTCACAGTGTATACCTACCTCTTTCTTTTTCCCTGAGACAATCTCATAATACAGCCTAGGTGACCTTGTGAGGCTTGTGATCCTTCTACCTCTGCTTCCTGAGTGCTGGGACTGCAGGCATGTGTCACTACACCCGACCTCCAGTGTGCGCCTTTCTGCTAGCGACTTGCTGTTTAAAATGACTTTCTATTTTAGTGTAGAGGTTTGCTATCATAGTGTTCCCAAGTGCAAGAAGTTGTGATGTGCCTTGTGGAAAAGTATTTATATAAATGGAGAAAGAAAAAAACACTAGGAGACAAACAGATTATACCTCACTAGTCACAGAACTTACGCTTCTGGTTACACCTTATATGCTTGTTTTTTTCTGTTTTTTTTTTTTTTTTTAAATAATCTCTTTATTATATTTTTATATACTTAAATAGATTTAATTATGTAACTAATATAAACAAATTATATAATAAGCATATAATACATAGTAATAAATTATTTGTATAATTACATATAGTGTTTCTCTTTGTAATAGTGCTGTTTTAAATACCCTCACTCTCTCTGTCTTCCTTGTCTCACTCCTCAGGGTTGTTGTTGGAGTGTGTGTGTGTGTTTTTCTGGAACAGTAATTAATATCTTTACTTCATCTTCATTCTGTTTTCTTTTTCTTTTTTTAGGTTGGAAGTCTTTTCTCTTGTTAAAAGGGGAATAGGACATGGGGACCAGGTACCCCTGGGCTCTAGGGAAGAGGCATGCAGGGAATCCACAGAGTAATTTTGATGGATATACATTGCTGGTTGACTTCAGTTTGTCTGTACACTGAGGGCAGCACCATGCTGTCACCAGGCTTTTCTTCTTGCTAGTGAAATTCAGTTGACATGATCACCTGTCTTTTTGGCCATTTTTAAATTCTTTGTGTTTATTTTGCAATTTATTATAGCATGTCCATGTAAAGTTTTTATTTATAGTGTATTGTTATTCATTAATCAAGGTTGAAATCGTTCATCTATTTTTTGTCTTTAAAGCATTTTATTTTTAGAATTAAAAAGTCTTATTTTATTGTATGTATATGTATGTTTTACCAGCATGTATGTTTGTGGACCACATTCATGCTTGGTGCCCATAGAAGCCAGTTACTGTTGGTTGTGAACTGCCTTATAGGTGCTGGGAATTGAATCTGCTTCTCTGGAAAAGCAACCAGTGTTCTTTACAGCTGAGCCATCTTCCTAGCTCTTATCATTATCATCATTATTATTATTATGAAAATGTTCAACTTTTGTCTCCTCAAGCTGCCCATATTTGTTGTTTTCTCATTTAATAGTTCCTTTTTTTTTAAATATTTAGTATCTCTGAGAATCGAATGTTCTGAGAAAAAGGCAAGAATGGTATATGTAGTTTGTTTGTCTAAGACTCTTCTCTTTGAATATAGTAGCCTTATATAAATAAATGTTTATATATTTTAACTTAGACTTCATCTATAATCATCTAAATGATTTCAAATAGAGACTATTTGAATTCTACCAGCAAGTCAAGAGCACTTTTGTTGTGGGTAAAATGTCCCACTTAGCACATTGCTAGTCCTTGGTTGTATGGTGTTCTCTTCCACGATGTTCCGAGCAAGGACATTCTTAGTACTTGTATTGGATTTACCAATTATCTCATAAATTCTAAGTTCACCTTAACCCCAGCTTCTCCTGTTAGTTTCTCTGTCTGCGATACAGACTACCTGAGTCTGGTTTCCTTGCTAACTTGGAATTCAGTACTCTGCTATCAGTAAGTCAGTACCTGCCTATGGTCACTTTTCAACTTTAAAATTCGGTGCTCTGGGCTCTCCTTTCACACTTTCCCATGTAGTTTTAGGACTTTTATTTTGGTGTTTATGGGAAGGTGTTAGGGCAAATACATCTTTAATTTACCATTTCTTTCAGAAGCTTTGTATTGTTTTTTAAGTTTTGATTTAACTGCTAGTGATGTGAGAGATGAGAGTTGTTTGTCATGGCAGTGAAATCAGTTTGCATAAGTGAGTGGCTCATTAATGTTTTGCAGTTCCCCAGACAAGAATGACATTATGACTGATGATACAATTCATTAATTTAGCACTGGAATTCAGATTACTGAAGCAGATGGTATCTTAACAGCTCCTGGCAAAGTGTTCAAAGTACACTGTGCTGTAATCTTCTGCGGTGATGGCCAGTGGAGGCAGACTTACCCAAGTGTAGTGAAAGCAAGGCTGAGTCAGAGCTGCAGGAGCCAGGAAGTCCTCCAGTGAGGAGCTTCAGGGCCCTGCTTCTACATACTCTCCACTTTCTTCAGGTCTGTGGAGGCTAGCCTGGCTAGCTGTGAGTTTTGTGCTACAGTCTAGAAAGGATGAGAAATTACCAAGAAACCTTGCCATTGCAGGTGTGGGTGCAGAATGCCAGGTGTTGTGGCAAAACCACTCGTGAGTCTCATAATCCTGTGGATGACCTGTATCAGCTTCTGTGGTGCAATGCTGATTTTGAAACATTATCCAGAGCTCAGTGAGCATCACAGAAGAGGGCAGTGAAGAGAGCAGAAGATGGGAGAGGCACGGCAGGCACACACTGATGCAGGTCACGTCACAGGTGAGAAGCCCAGGAGCCCCACACCTCCCTCCCTGTCAGAGACTGTTGAGGTTAATGGTAGGAGGAGGAGGAGTCATTTCCTAGCCCTGCTCTAACAAATAGCCTCCTGCTCGGGTTGGGGCAAGAAATAGCTATCAAACTCAGCAACCACACACACAGAAAACCCAAAAGTAGGAAGGCTTTTGTTGAGAAGAAAGGTTTTGGTGGAAGAAAGAGGAGATAAGACAGGGAATGGGGAGTAATTTTTAAAAGAAATTACTCAGCTGGGCCTTTGCTTCAAATCAGAAGGGCAAAATATAGTTTTGGAATTAACACTGGGCATTTCAACTTGAAATACAGAGGACAGGCAGCCCCAGCCAGGATTCCCCACTTTGCTGTCAGGGCTGCAGATTCAGAAGCATTAAGAGAATGGCTGCCCTGCGGCAGAACTGCTTAGGGTGCCAGCGGCTTCCTGCCCAGCAAAGTTTTCGCTTTACCAGCAGCTGGGAGTTTGACCACAAGGTGAAATTTTTACAGGTTCTCATTTGTTTACAGAAGAACAGGATTCTTTCATTTCCAGATTTTTCCTTTCATTTATAGTGTGAGATACTTTATGAAGAGTTGCAGCCCTGTAGTGGAAGGTCTTTAGGAGGTTGCTGATTGGTTGGTTTTGCATGGGGGTACAGGCTGCTGTTGTGCCAGGCAAATTCAAATTCACTGCTGCTGGGAATGACATTCTTTCAGATGAAAATGTTTTGTTTGAAGTAGATTTTTCTGTATAGTACCAGGACCTTATGATCTTCCTGCCTTAGGTTCCCAAATTCTGGGTTTATAAGTTTATCCTACTATGCTATCAAGAGTTGTGTTTTGAGAACAATTGTTGATGCCAAGTACTGTAAGGTGGCTGTGTAGTTTAGGCGTGAGCATAGCAGAGTTAGGAGACAAGTTAGTATACAAGACACATCCTGGTATTACCAACATGTGCACCATTATGACAGCAGGCTCTGCAGGGTGAGCCCAGTTCCACAGTGACATTTCCTGTGCTGGGTCCATAGCTTGCTTCCTCAAGTGAAAATGCTTCTTTGAACCCATCTGCATCGAGAGGTCACAGCTTTACTTTTTAGAGATGCATTGACTTGAAATGCTTATTTTATTGGAAGAAGGTAAGACTAAGACTTGTTCAAGTGCAAATGAGATTCTGTGATAAATTTTGTATTAAATTTTACTGGTTTTATTCTATACTTCTTATCTTTAGGCCTCAATATGTCCTACTTTACATATGCTTTATATTTTTAATGGAAGTTTTAGTTCATTATAACATTGTAGATGAAGAAAAACACGGTTTATATAGAAAAAGCAGAGTTCTGTAGTGATTTGGCCCCCTGCTGCTGAGGTAGTTGATATCATATGCATATGTACACCTGAGAATGTGTGAGCACTCTCACAGCCAGCTGACAGCGGGGCAGGACTAAGCCCGGATACCCTGTGCTGCTGCCAGAATGTAGTCTCTATTGTCTGCAAACATCCTGTGTTGACAGGGCTACTATCAGGCCCATAGTAAGCACGGTAGTGATTATCACCCATGCTGGTTGTCCTGGCTAGCAGCTGCTGCTTCCTGTGGTGCTGATTGCCATTTGTGGTATTTTTTGAACTAGAGGTACAGCCCCCTTGTTTTTTGTGAGTTAGTGTGAGTCATGGAGACCATTTGTCCTCTAAACTACTGTGATTTCACATTATCTGGCTCATAGTTGGACCCTTGCTTTAGAATGGAGTGTTCCTAGTCTCTTTCCAGTCACTAAGATGTCAAGGTCCTTTTTGTTAGCAGGGTCTCAATCATGTATCTCAGTATCTTTTTTTGGAGTAGTCTCGTTAAAGGTTCAAAATGATTCCAAAGCTAATTAAAACTGTAGTAATGGGCAGAAAAGTACTTTTGATAATTTTTATACACTATGCTAAATTATTGCTATTAGAGTAGCTTTAAAAATTTCAAGTATATGTATATATAGTATATGTACATGTATTTATGTATGTACAAATATGTCTGGGCACAGATATGTACAGATATGTATCCTGTGTATATGTGCGTATGAGATTGTGTGTGTGTGTGTGTGTGTGAGGGGGGAGGGAAGGGAAGAGAGGGTAAGGCCAGAGGTTGACTTAGGGAGTCTTCCTTCATTGCTCTCTGTCTTTTCACTGAGTCAGGGTCTTTTGGTTAAACCCACAGCTAGTATGGCTAATCTTGCTGGCTGGCTCAATCCAGGGATCTCCTGTCTTTTTCCGAACTCTAGCATTACAGGTGGTCTGCCCACCCCCTCAACATCTACATGGGTCAAATGGGATCAAACTCTGCTCCACACTTATAGGGAAAGTTCTTTTTGTTCTGTTGAGTTCTGCTGAAGTGTCAACCCAGCCCATTACCGGGCTCATAGCTAAGTCCATCTTCTTTTCTTCTTTTCTTTATTATTAAAATTATTAATGCTGCATGAGTAGATTTACCTTAAGTGTGCAGAGGGAAGAATGGTCAAGTACTTGGTCTGTTAGTTTGTGACCATGGAGTACCAATGCTAGAGTTCTAGGCATGTGCTCCCATGCTTGATCTTGGGGGTCAGGCCCTGGGCCTCCTGTGTGCTTGGTGGTCAGCACTTTGCTCACTAAGTTGTGTCCCCAGCCCTGTGCCTTCTATTCTTCCTGGTGTGTTTTCTCATTTACTCTAGAGTTTATCTTCAGGAGGGAGCTTCCTTTCTAAAAGTGTGATTCACTGTGTCTCTTGCGTTGTTTGAGAGAACAGCTGGACATAGAATTCCACAGTGAAATAGTCTTTTAACAGTTTGATGATGTTTGGATTTACAGTGCTGTGGACGGGTCTCATTTCACTTTGACTTAAAGCCCTTTGCAGTCTGGCATCTGTCTCTAAAGGGAGATTTCTCTTTTGTTGGATCTTAGAACTGTATGATAATATTTGGGATGAGAACCTTTTGCTTTTAAATTTATTGCACCAGGTTCTTATTGGCCTTTCAGTCTGGGGCTTGTCTCTTCAGGTTTTTTGAATTGTTCCTGCTTGCTCTAGGTGGAACTGCCAATACTCTCATGGTTAAGGTGGAACTGCCAGTACTCTCATGGTCAAGGTGGAACTGCCAGTGCTCTCGTGGCCATGAATCCTCTCATTTTGACATAATGTTTTGTCTATGACAAAAGAGATGACTGAAGCAAAAAAAAAAAAAAAAAAAAAAGGCACTCGAAATTCTCTACTGATACTTGTTTGTACATAGTATCGTCTAGCTGTATCAACCACTGGTGCTGTGCATTTTCTTTTTTTTAACATATTTTTTTAACTTTATTTATTTATTTTATTTATCTGTCTTGGTGTTTGCCTGGAACTGGAACTACAGACAGTTGTTAGCTGCCATGTGGGTGCTGGGAATCGAACCCGGGTCCTCTGGAAGAGCAGACAGTGTTCTTAACCGCTGAGCCATCTCTCCAGCCCCGTGCTGTGCATTTTCTTTGGGAGCTGATATGAAACTATTAATTAAGATGGAGACGATAAAAATGTGCAGGGAAAAGCCTGGCTGACAGACAGAGGAGCCCTTAGTGGCCACGTGACGGGAGGGCCAGAATGTACACTCCCAGTGCTCAGGGGCCTGCTTCTTTGAATCTCTAAGGTTTCATCATGAAAAGATTTGGGCCGGGGAAGGAACCAAGGAACTTAACAGTAAATATAGTTCACACACCACAGGCGCCCCATCTCATGGTCATATCCTAGGTATCTCAGCCTCTCAAATTTCTCTCTCTTAAGAAAATGATCTCTTCTCCGGTGAAAACAGTCTTGTATACTATATTTCTTTTATTACTGTGACTATGTACTCTTAGCCCCTGTTTATTATTTTCTGTGTTGTGAAAGATTATGGTTCTTGCCACAGACATAGTTGTAGCATAGCCCAGGGACACATATACTGAAAAAAAGCCATGTGAATAATAGATAGCTTTGTAAGCACTGGCCAAATGCTCAGATTTGTTAGCAGTAGGCAAATAAGTACGAGCCTTCTCTCATCGCCTTGTTAGAATGCCCTGGTCCCCTGCTAGTATAGTTCATGGTCATCATTGCAGTTGCCTTTTCTGAGAACTATGCAGACTGACTTTTCTTGGAAATAGTATGACACAAAAGTAGTGATAAAACTAGTCTTACTATGCTAAAATATCAAATACAGTCTGTTGGCCTTGAGGATAAAAGACAGATGAAATAGCCTTATGCAGAAAGCAAACTGTTTCTTTGATACACATTGCTGTTTTTAAGGGGAAACACTGCAAAATATTAGGAGAAAGGCTAAAGTTAGAACAGAAAGCAAATTATGACTGGTTGTGAACATCTGCATCCTGAGAACGTAGCCTTTTCTATTTCTGTAGAAAAATGAGTCTTGAGTTCTGAGAGACTGTCACACGTATTTCTAACAGAACATGAGCCTTCTTGTAGTTGCCTGTCTTCACACACAGGTTTCTTTCTGTTGCCACCCATTTATAAAAACTCAGACTTTATCTAAGAATATATTTTAAGTTTGAAACTAATTTATTACTAAGAGTGTGGAAGACAAAGTAAAATCATTTATATTGTTGCATCATTTAACTGCTGTTTGCATTTCATGACTTCCTGAGATTTTTTTTCCCCTGTATGTTTATTTACATGGATGTTACTATAATTCATAATTTTTATTATTTGTTTGTATCTAATATAGCTATGCTTCTCTATTTCATATAATGATACCTTAGTTAGGGTTTCTATGGCTGAGAAGAGACACTATGATCACACAACTCTTACAAAGGAAAACATATAAAGACTTTCTTTAGTTGCAGAAGCAAATTCTATAACTTGTTTTTTCTGTCCTTGACCCTAAAGCCAGAACCATGTGGATGAAACTGCCAAGTTCTGCTGCTTGCCAGGGTTGGAACATGGTCCCTCATTCAACTACATCTTTACCAGCTTTTTGTTTTTTATGGTCACCTTCACTGCCTAAACTTGGCTGTCCTTGAACTTGCTCTGTGGACCAAGTTGGCCTCAAACTCAGAAATCTGCCTGCCTTTTCTTTCTGAATGCTAGGATTAAAGGCCTGCACCACCACACCCTGCTTTAAGCTTTTCTTAATTCTTTTTCACGAATTGGAAATTTAGGTGGGTGGGATCTTGCCCTGAGGTCACCACTTTTCTTTTACGTCTCCTAGTCTGTTTATCGCCTTGAACATAGGATTTAGCTATTCCACTTCCTGAGCCCCTTTCTCAGTCTGTACATTTTGTATTTATTTGCTCAGCTCGTTTTATTTTATTACAAATCTCCATCAAAATTAACACTAATAACCACATGACAGATTCTATACTGGGCTGTTTTGAGATTTCCTCTGCCAATGGAATTAATCCCAAACTCTTCACTTTAGCCTCAGGCAGACTCATCAGACAAGGGCAAAAAGCAGCCACATTCATCACAAAAATATCTCAAGAATAGTCTCTAGGCCACACACTAACATTCTCCTCCTCTGAAACCTTTTTACTCTACCCCCCACAGTTCAAATAACTTTGAATACCACTGCCCACTGCTTTCTGTGTTCCTACTAGTATGACCCATTAAGCATCTCTTAAAGCATTCAACTGCTTTTCTAATCCAAAATTCATATTCCTTCAAACAAAAGCATGGTCAGGCCTATCACAATATCCTAACCTCTAGTACCAACTTCTGTTTTAGTTAGGTTTATATTGCTGTGAAGAGACATTATGAGCACATAAACTTTTATAAAGGAAAATATTTAGTTGAAGTGGCAGCTTATAGTTTCAGAGGTTGGGTTCATTATCTTCATGGCTGGGATGTGGCAGAGTACACGTAGACATGGCGTAGACATGGCAGTGTCAGAAGCTGCTACATGTTGATATGCAGGCAACAGGGAGTGGACTGTGACACTGGGAGCATGAGACCTAAAGCCCACCCCTACAGTGACACACTTCCTCCACAAGCCCATCCCTATTTCAGCGAATCCACACCTTCTGATAGTGCCACTTCCCTTGGGAGCCTCTTTCTTTCAAACTATCAAAAATGACCGCATAATGTTCCATTGGTTATACGAGTGTCACAGTTTACTTAACAAGTAAGTTGTCTTAAGCTTTGGGAAAATTAGGGGGTTTTGTTTGTTTGTTTGTTTTAATGATGCTGCCTTGAAAAATCTTTGAGACTGAAGACTCAGCGTGTTCTTTTATACCAGTCTTAGCAAATTTGTTTATATGATTGTTGTTTGTTTGTTTGCTGTGTTGCTTGCATTCTTTGTAGTGGACATTCTGAGTTTTATGTTGCTACCAGAAGACTACATGCCAAGTGCATTGGTCACTGACAGGCTTTGCTAAATATTACTATTATTATTATTATGAATAAAGTCATATTTTTTATCCATGTATCCCTTTGTTCAAACTTCCTTCCCCCTCCCGCCCCTTCCAGTCAGCTAAATATATTTTTTTGTATGTACTGTGTGCATATCTGTGCAGGTTTACACATGTTATGAGGTGTGTGGTATGTGTGGCGATCAGAGGGCCTGGGAGTTGATTTCCTCCTGCTTGTTAAGGCAGGGTACCTCACACCTTGCTGACCTGTGAGCCGGCTTGTAGGAAGGCTAGGGTTACAGGTGCTGCCTGCTGCATCTGCCTCCTCTGTTGTTTCAAAGCATTGGACTCAGGCTGTTAGGTTTCATCACTGCAAACACTGATACCTAGGGAGCCATCTTTCTGGCCCAGGTTTTGCTATATATTTTCTGTAGGATGTTATTAAAGAAAAAAATATACCATCAAGGATTTTCCCTTGCTGCTTTTTAAAAGTCTTCAAGGTATGTAGTACTTGGTAACATGCATGACTCATTCTACAGATGTGACTTAGAAGACAGACTTATACCTATGTGTTCTGTATTATAAACTTGCTGGTGATTCTCAGTCTGCATTGTGAATATAGCTTGGGTTTCTCGTAGGCTTGTAAAGTTTAGACTCTCTGTTCTTCTGTGCATCTCTTGATTCTTAGAATCAAGGGAATAGAGTAGTGGGGTGCTGTAGGAATCTGGTACCTTGAGACAAGGTTGGATAGATACAGGTGGATAGAGATGGGTGGCTCCTTGGGGTGGGGGTCAAGGGTAGAACTAGCATCTTCTGACTTCCATGCTGTTATTTTTATTTGTTCATAGAATTGTTGTTCAGATAAACAGAATCTTTTATTTATCTTGACTATCTGAATAGCTAGAACTGTATATAGAACAGTTAGATTGATAAGCTATGCTGGGTATTTTCCTGATCAAGCCTTCTTACTGGTACTTTAGGCCAGCTATTGTCGTTCCTGCTTTCTGTCTAAAAGTCATAAGTAGATGTCAGAAGATTGGAGGCCCAGTTTTATAAATCTTGAGCTGAAGAAGGGACATAAACCAGTGATAGGAAGACAGAGTGTGTCAACAGGTAGATGGGAAAGCCTGCTGGAAAATGTACTGCATAAAGCCCCGTGTGTGTGCACACAGTTACTTGATCTTCATATTAACCTCTTAAACTGATGAGAGAGTATTACCTTTATCTTTTATAGGCAGCAAGCAACAGTTTAGAAGTTCAGCATTTTACCAGATCTCACACAGTTGGTGGCAGGACTTGAACTTTGATTTCCAATTGTTCTTTTGTACCTTTCCCCTGTCCAACTTAAGAGTGGGAGTGTCCAAGAGCAGTGTTCATCTTCCAGTCCTCTGGAAAAAGTAACTGGATGTAGCACAAAGGAAAAATTAAAAGTGTCTATTTTTGAAGTAGCTTTATTGAGATGGTTATATGCATTACAGCTCACCCACTTAAGTGACTGTGGTTCCAAAGCTTTCACTGCTCATGCTTTGTGTAACATCACCACGGACACCTTGAGATCGTGTTCATCACTCTGAAGAGAAGTCTTTTTAAGCATCCACCCCCTTATACTTACCTAGTCTCACCTTGACACCCAGCTGCCTACTTGTTGTATATGTAGATTTACCCACTCTGGACGTTTCCTACAAATGTTATCGAATATTACATGGTCCTTTTTAACTGGCTTCTTTCACTTAATATTTTTTCAAAGTTCACTCATACCTTTTTATTGATGAATATGGTTCAGGTGAATAGATATATACTGTATTTACTTAGAAGTTGATATAGTTTTAGTTTGATTTTACTCTATGCTGTTATGGGTCAGCCAGTATAAATATTCATGAATAAATTTAGGGGCAGTGTTCATGAATAGGGCAGATACTTAAATTTATTTTGGATGTCTTCTGGGTCATATGGTAACATGATCATTATTTTGAGGAAGAAGTAGACTTTTTCAGAGCAGCCCATTACATCACCAGTGTACTAAGGTGTTAGTTTCACCCTATGCTTACCAACATTTGTTCATGTATCTTCAGTTAAGAACATAAATACCTATGACTTTGGTTTGCACTTCACTGACAGCTGATGATTTCGAGTGGCCATTTCTCAGTGAGAAGTCTATGTATTCTAGACCAGGTCCTTGCCAGATGTATGATTAGCAAACATTTTCTTCTGTGTTTTTCCTTCCTCCTTTTTTATTTCTTAGAGAAAGTTCTCACTGTGGATAGTACATGCCAACCTTGAACTCATGATCCCTTGCTTTCCTTCTGAGTTCTGGGATTCAGACCCCCGCCCCCCCTCCCCGTGTGTGTGTGTGTGTGTGTGTGTGTGTGTAAATGCTGGATGTCATACCCACACATACTATTCAAGCACAGTGCTATTAAGCTACATGTTCAGCTCCACTTTTCACTTTTATCATGGTGGCTTTTGAAACAAACACATACAAAATGACTTCGTTGATTTCTAGTTTTTCTTGTGTTTCCTTAGTGTGAGGAAGGAATCCAGATATATTTTTTTTGTATGTAGCTGTCCACTTGTCCTGACATTCATTAAAAAGTGTATTTTTTTTCCTGTGGGATCATGTTGTTACTGTATGGAAAGCTATTCCACTATAGATAGGTGAGTTTATTTTTCAACTCTGCATTTCTGTTCTAAATATCTGTCTGGACAGATGTCCAATCTGTCTTGATTACAAGCCTATGGATAAGTTTTGAAACTGGGAAGTCTGAGTCCTGGAACTTTGCTCTCCAAGCCTCCCTTAACAAGTCGGAGTCCCTTGAATTTACACTTTAATTCTGGGACCAGCTTGTTGAATCAGTGCCAAACAGGGATTGTCTTGATTCTTTAGATCAGTTTGAAGAGAACAACCCCCTCCACATACACCTTTGAGGTAGTGGGGGCAAACCCATTAATAGGCTAATGTTACATAAGCATTCTTCCAGAGCTATATCCCAGTCTGTGAGAGTCATCATCTTAACCATGTGACCTCTCCTGATGATGAACTTGGCATGCCTTCCTGACTCAAACCTTAGAAGTATAGTTCCTCTAGATAGATATGTTCATTTCACCTAGCTTTGATTTATATCAGTAAAATTTAAGTCCTAATCTAGATGACCAGGCACAGTGCCAAGTCTAACTGTTCTTCATTAAAGATGGATTCAATTGATATAAAATAGATACCTATCTTAAGCTTTCTTTCATATGAACCTTCATGTTCGTAGTGACATTGTCTATTGGTTCATTTGTAAGTGAATGCTTATCTTAAATAGTATTGCTTCTGACTAACTTCAGGTCCAATTCATGGTGGGTACACATCAGGAGAACAGCTGGAATAAGGAAGGCTGTCCTTCAAAGCTGCAAACATTCTGACCCTTTTGGTTTCTCTTTGGTATAAATAGTCTTTCCTAGGCTTGTAATGGGCATGTACCAATGATGTAATAATGGTGATTATATCAGAAGCACCATAGGTAGCTATTGGCATGATGGGTAGTGGGGCTTTGGGCACAGCCAGTTTGACTACTTATTCCAAGAAACCACATGGAATTTGTCATCTTTGACAGAAGACTTCAATGCATTAGTGATGAAGACACTGCTCACTACTATTGTGATATCCCAGAGCGTAAGCAACTCAATAGTAAATGTGTGCCTCTTGCATGGGATGATGTGTTTGGATATAAACATGCCGAAAATTTGTAAGACACAGGGTTCTCTCTCTACCAGCTTTATCAGAGCCTGAAGAAGAGGAGGGGATGTGTGATGTGTAGATACTGTCACATCTACTTTTTTATTTTCAGCCATTTGATATTCTAAATCAGTATCTAAATATTCTAAACTCTTCTTAAACATCCTTAAGATAATGTTCTAAAAAGTATAGCTCATTTTTATGTGAGTTTTGGTCAGTAGCTGTTCTCCTTCCTTCCTGTTGCTTTATAATTTGACCTCTGTGCAGGAATCTATGCATGAGTCCTGATAATCTGCCTTGTTAGTGAGATTGTCAGATTGAGAATAGCCCCATAGACAGTGTTGTTCCAGAGCAGAGTTTTGAGACAGCTGGAACAGATGTTTCTCAAACGTGGCCTTAGGGTGCTCTGGCCTTGTTGTTTACCCTCCCTGCTCACCACCACATGTCCACATGGGGTGTACAAGTGAAGGCCCCCAAATTAAAGACATACTCTTTTGGTTTAAGGCTCTGTTAACATTCAAGTAGCATCATGGAACATCTCAGCTGTAAACGTTGATTATTTGTATAGGGCTGTTTCTGTGGAGGCAGCAAGGAAAGCAAATGAGGAAGAAAGAACATATGATGTGATTACTGGTGATGAGAGTATAGGAAAAAAGGCAAGTATACGCGGTCACATAAGACAGCTTATATAGACATTGTTACTTTACATAAAGGCAGCCTTCTCGGGGTCTCAGGAATGTCCCTGATGACCTACATTCTCCCTGAGAAACTCTTATTGAACTGTAATTCATGAATCTTATATATCCCGCCGCCTGTTTTTGCAAATACATTTTTATTGATATATAATGTCTTAGTTTATTTTGTTTTCATAACAAAACATACCCAAGATTGAGTAATGTGTGTGTAGTTTAATTAGGTCACAGTTCTGGAGATCCATGAGTAGGACACTGGCACTGGCTTCTGGTGAGGGCCTCTTGCTCTTGTGAGGCTAGATGCTGTCACAGGGTTGGAAAGGGAAAGAGTAGGGAAGAGAAGGAAAGAGAAACATGGCGGGAGAGAAAGCAGGAGGGGCTGGAAGCTTTGTCACAGCTGTTCCTGAGCTCACTTGTGAGATGAATTCATTCTTCTGCAACACACTTATCCATCCATCTTCCAGATTTGCTTCGTAGCTTTTCAAAGTGATAGGAAATAACTTTTGTTACACTAGGCACCAAAGTGCAGCAGGTGAACCCTCAGTGGACAAACCATATCTAAACCAAAACATGTTACCATTCTATCTATTTACCCATCATCAATGGGTGCTTTCACACTACACAGAGGGTTAAGTAACTAGAGCAGATTTGGCCTACAGTGCCTGGAATCTTTATCTTGCTCTTTATAGGAAAAGTTGGCCAACAGTTGGTTTGGAGAGTCTAGACTTTTGGAAGGTTATGCATGAACAGATACTTTGAATTTCAGAAGTCTTTCCATTAAATGAATTTGAGGTCGCTTGGTCAGACTGACTGGCTATTTCACTCTTCCCTCTCTTTTGCCTTCTCCCTTATTTTTCCTGTTTAGAGCTTCATACTGGGGATTGACCTAGGGACAGGTATGTAGGCGAACTCTACTACAGATCTATAATCTGACTCTGAGAACAGCAGTGGTGATTTTGCTTTGTGTGTGTGCATCTGTTTGTTTTAAATGTTGTTTGGTTTATAATGGATCTTATTGTGTGGCTCAGGTTGGTTTCAAGCTTGCAGTCCACTTGCCAAGGGTGTTAGTTTTAAGGAAAAATTACTATCCTAGGAGTGTGAGACTTAGGTTTGATTCTCAGGGAAACACACACATACACAGGAATACTTGTTCATGAGCAAAAGTTTAACTTTGTAAAGAATATGAAACGTTTTAAAGTAGACAAGACTAATCTGTGATTGTTCACGGATCTGATTTCCTAGCTTTCTTCAGATACTGTAATTTTACTATAAGAAATAAATGTTATGATTTTTCTCCAGTCATTTTCCATTTCTTTTGAAGACCAAGTATTTGCCACTATAACTTACTCACATTAAACACAGTTCTAGTCTTACTGTTGGAAATTAGGTAATTTAGCTCAGTTCTATTTCTTTTCATTTCTCTCAGCTTGAAGTCAATGGCCCAAAATGACTCTGCTAGTGGAGACTCACTTCCGTAAGGAGAAAGACCAGGTCAGAGGCTGGGATGAGCATGTCACTGCACCAGATCTCTGCCATCCCTTCTCAGGACACCACTTCTGCTAGAGTCTACAGAAGCAAGACCAAAGATAAGGAGCAGGAGCAGGTAATGGGAAGGGAACTCCCTAAGGTGCCTTTCTGTGGGGGTTTTCTGGTAGCTGTGGCCAGATACTGGCTGAGCAGCCTTGGAAGGAAGGAAGGAAGGAAGGAAGGAAGGAAGGAAGGAAGGAAGGAAGGAAGGAAGGAAGGAAGGAAGGGAGGGAGGGAGAGGGCTGTTGTGTTTCTGTGTGAGGCCAGATGTGTGGCGATGAGGAAGGAATGGTGGCAGGAGCATGAGGTGGCAGCAGGTCACATTGTCCTCAGGAAGCAGAGAGCACCAGTGCTTGGCTCACTGCCTTTCTTTCCTCTTAGGTTAAGTGTTCCACCTGGTTAACTCAACCTGTAAACATAGCATTGACTCCTAGATTATTTTAGATTCGATTAATTTATAGTGAGTAACAACCACCATCATAAATATATTTTATTAATAGTTTTCATATTTGGCTTATTATTTTACATGTGTACATATTTGTGTGTGGGGGTGAGCACATTGTGGCCCACAAGTGGAGGCAAGAAGGCAACTTTGGAGAGTTGATGGTATTCCCCTGTGGATCCTGGGAAATGATCAGGTTGTCAAGCTTGGGGATAATTCCTTCACCCACTGAATCATCTCAACAGCCCAACCATTACAATTATTTTATTAAAATTCTACTTTCTATGATCTAGAATAATACCTGTGCAGATAAGCACAGCTGGCTGTGTTCAGAGGAGATTGTCTTCTTCTGGTTTCTTCCCGAGAGTTTGGCATAGGCTTATCGGTGTTTTAGTGGTAAGTGGCATGCTCATCTCAGTTGGCCAAGTTCCTGATTGTGTCTTAACAATTCCTAAGAGGAAATTTTTTAGATTCTTAAAGCAAGTGCAGGGTATAAATGTATTCGAACAGAAAGTT
The DNA here is from genome assembly GCA_004025045.1 of Sigmodon hispidus. NCBI lineage: Eukaryota > Metazoa > Chordata > Mammalia > Rodentia > Cricetidae > Sigmodon > Sigmodon hispidus. The sequence goes on from PVIH01003576.1 coordinate 127,911, forward strand.
AGCATGTTACTGCGTTCAGGAGGTCATTATAATAAGCCTGTCTCTGTTTTTCATGCTTCTGGGATCTGTCTATGGATAAGGTCAGTGATGGAGGAATTTCAGAACTAATCTAAGCTCAAAAGGTCAGGTAAGGCTTTCTGTAGAAAAACTGAGATTATGTGGAGAGCTGTTAAGAGGAAAGGAGAAGCAGAGTGACCTAGGTCAAAGAAATGCATAAAGTTAAACCCCAAATCTTTTGATGCAGTTTGTGATGTGCCTGTGCTGAGAAGTGAGAGAAAGAGAAGCCCAGCAGAAGCTCTGGGAGCCAAGCTAGGGTCTTTATCTCAGGTGCCACCCAAGGTGTCTATGCACAGTTCTCTGCCTGGGCCTCCATCTGCTACTCCTTTGAGGGCTAATGACTTGCACATAGTCATCTGTGGATGAAGACTTCACTTCTGGTGCTATAAGGACTGCTGGGAATATTTTGTAATCATAAAGGGTTTTTATTATTATCACCTCCTAATGATAACAATGATCTTTTAAAAGGACTGTTGCCTTTTAGATTTATTTTGGTTTTTGAGACAGGGTCTCACTATGTAGCTCTGGCTGTCCTGGGACTCATTGTGTGGACCAAACTGGCCTTGAACTCAAAGATTCAACTACCTCTGCTTCCTCAGTGATGGGTTTAAGGACATGAGACACCATGGTGCTGTTTAGGTTTTTGTAGACACTAATCTATTATTTCTTGGCTTTAGTCTCTTTTTGGAAGCCTGAGTTGCTTCATTTCATAAAATTATTTTGAATCTTAACTGTTTTAGAGAACACTCTTTCTTTATAATTTTATAAATAAAGATTTTTTTTATTCATATATCCTCTTGTTCCCCCTCCCTTCCCTTCTCTCAATTTCTCCCAGTCAGTCTTTAGTCTCCCCCTCCCTAACCCCCACATCCCCCCCTCCCCTAAAAGGGCAGGAAGTCCCAAGGTGAGTCAGCTCTGTGTGGCGCATCCACTCCAGGCAAGTCCGATTTCCTCATCCTAATATCCAAACTGGGTTAGGTGTTTGTCTGAAGGGAATGGGCTCCAAGGTGTTAGTCCACACACAGAAACACAGTCTGATCCCTCCCCTAGAGGCTCCATATACTGCCCATGTCAAAAGACAGTTGCCTATCCTTGGAGGTCCTAGCTCCTTTTCCCAATGGTTCCCCATTGGCTGTTCTTGATTCAGTGAGCTCCCCAGAGCTCCAGCCAGCCATCACTGTGGGAATTTTCCTCCTACTCCCTATTTTCTTGCTCATACAGATTCTCCTCTCTACTCTCAACTGGGTCAGGAGCTCAGGCCAGTGCTCAGCCATGTATCTCCACCTCTATTCATTGTTGGATGTAAGTTCTCTGATGGCACTTAGGGTGGTTATTCATTTGATTACAGGGGAAGTTCTGTTTAGGTGCCGCCTTTGTTATTGGTTGGAGACCTAGCCGGCGATATCCTGTGAGTTCTGGAGGTTTCCTTAGCATCTCGTCTTTTTCTAACCCTACATTGGCTCCCTCTATTAAGATCTCCATCTCTTTTTTTTCCCCCTCTTTGTTGCTCCTCTCACCCAGTCATCTCCTTCTCTCATGATTTGTTCCCATCTCTTCTTTGTTGCAACCCCTTATACTCCAAATTAGCTGAAGAGATCTTCTCTATTTTCTCTCCCTAGGGGAATCCCTGATGTCTCTCTTAATTAAGTTCTTTCTGATCCCAAGCTGTTCAGGGGTTGTGGTTTGCAGCTTGTGTGTCAAAGGCCACTTATGAGGGAGTACATCCTGTGTCTATCTTTCTGGGCTTGCGATACTTTGCTCAGTAGGATATTCTCCATATCAATCCATTTGCCTGCAAATTTTAAAATGCCATTTTTTTTTTAAACTGCTGAGTAGTACTCCATTGTGTAGATGTACCACAGTTTGTTAATCCATTCTTCAGTTGAGGGGCTTCTAAATTGTTTCCAGGTTCTTGCTACTACAAATAGTCCTGCTATGAGCATAGTTGAACTAATGCCTTTGGAGTACAAATGTGCGTCCTCTGGATATATGCCCAATAGTGGTATTTCTGAATCCTTGGGGAGATTGATTTCCAGTTTTCTGAGGAACTACCACATTGCATTCCAGAGTGGCTATAGGAGTTTGCACTCCCAACAACAATGGAGGAGTGCCCCCTTGCTCTGCATCCTCTCCAGCATAGGCTGTCTTCTGTGTCTTTTATCTTAGCCAATCTGACAGGTGTAAGGTGGTATCTCAAAGTTGTTTTGATTTGCATTTCTCTAATGGCTAAAGATCCTGAACACTTTTTCAAGTGCCTTTCAGCCATTTATAATTCTTCTGCTGAGAATTCACTTTTTAGTTCTGAACCCCATTTTTTAATTAGATTATTTAGGTTTTGGGGCTCTAGTTTCTTGAGTTGTCTATATGTTTTAGAGATCAGTCCTCTGTCAGTTTTAGGGTTGGTGAAGATTTTTTCCCATTCTGTAGGCTGTCATTTTGTCTTATTGACTGTGTCCTTTGCCTTACAGAAGCTTCTCAGTTTCAAGAGGTCCCACTTATTGATTGTTGTTCTTTGTGACTATGCTACTGGTGGCAATGCGTTGGAGGGTATTTCCCACTTTCTTTTCTATTAAGTTCAGTGTAGCTGGGTTTATGTTGAGGTCTTTGATCCACTTACATTTGAGTTTTGTGTAGATTGATAGGTTTGGATCTATTTGCATTCTTCTACATACTATCATCCAGTTAGGCCAATGTCATTTGTTGAAGATACTATCTTTTTTCCATTGGATATTTTTGGCCCCTTTGCCAAAAATCAGGTGTTTATAGTTGTATGGGTTAATGTTGGGATCTTTGATTCTATTCCATTGATTTACAAGTCTGTTTTTATGCCAGTACCAGGCTGTTTTTATAACTGTAGTTCTATAGTATTGTAGCTTGAAGTCAGGGATGGTGATGTCTCCTGAATTTTTTTATTGAGCAGAATTGTTTTAGCAGTCCTGGGTTTCCTGTTATTCCATATGAAGTTGATTATTGTTCTTTCAAGGTCTGTAAAAAATTGTTTGATGGGATTGCATTAAATCTATAGATTGCTTTTGGTAAAACGGGGATTGCATTGAATCTATAGATTGTTTTTGTTAAAATTGCGATTTTTTATTCTGTTGATCCTACCTATCCAAGAGCATGGGAGATCTTTCCATTTTCTGATATCCTCTTCAATTTCTTTCTTCAATGTCTTAAAGTTTTTGTTGAACAGATCTGCTACTTCTTTGGTTAGAGATACACCAAGATATTTAATGCTATTTGCAGCTAGTATAAAAGGTGATGTTTCTCATTTCTTTTTCAGCCCTTTTTATCTTTCGTGTATAGGAGGACTTTTTTTTTTCTTTTCTTTTTTTTTAAGTTAATCTTATACTGCTTCATTGCTGAAGGTGTTTATCAGCTGTAGGAGTTTCCTGGTAGAATTTTGGGGTCCATTATGTGAACTATCATATCATCTGCAAATAGTGATAGTTTGACTTCTTCCTTATATTGAGTAGATAAGGAGAGAGAGGACAGCCTTGTCTTGTTCCTGATTTTAGTGGGATTGCTTTTAGTTTTTCTCCATTTTTTTGATGTTGTCTGTCAGCTTACTGTATATCGCCTTTATTATATTTAGATATTTTCCCTGTATTTATCATGAAGGAGTGTTGAATTTTGTCAAAGGCTTTTTCTGCATCTAACGAGATGGTCATGTGGTTTTTTTCTTTCAGTTTGTTTATATGATGCATGTCATTCACAGTTTTTTGTATATTGAACCATTCCTGCAGCTCTGAGATGAAGCCTACTTGATAGTGGTGGATGATTTGTTTTTGATGTGTTGTTAGATTCAGTTTGCCAGAATTTTGAGTATTTCTGCATCAATGTTCATGAGGGAGAATGATCTGTAATTCTCTCTCTTTGTTGCATCTTTGAGAGTCTTGGCTATCAGGGTTATTGTGGCCTTATAAAAAGAGTTTGGCAATATTCCTTCAGTTTCTACTGTATGGAACAGTTTGAGGAGTATTGGTTCTTTGAATGTCTGGTAGAACTCTGCTCTGAAACCATCTGGGCCTGGGCTTTTTTCACTTGGGAGACTTTTAATAACAGCTTCAATTTCCTTTGGGGTTACAGTTCTTTAATCTGATCTTGGTTTAATTTTGGTAAGTGGTACCTGTCCACAAAGCTGTCCATTTCTTTTAGGTTTTCCGTTTTAGTAGAGTATAGTTTTTCATAATATGACCTGATAATTCTCTGGATTTTCTGGGTGTCTGTTGTTATGTCCCCCTTTTCATTTCTTATTCTGTTAATTTAGATACTCTATTTTTGCTTTTTGGTTAGTTTGGATAAGGGTTTAATCTATCTTGTTGACTTTCTCAAAGAACCAATTCTTGGATTCATTGTTTTTTGTTTTTGTTTTTTTTTTGTATTCTCTTTGTTTATATTGTATTGATTTCAGCCCTGAGTTTATTTCCTACCATTTATTCCTTCTAGGTGAGTTTGTTTTTTATTGTTCTAAAGCCTTCAGCTGTGCTGGTGGGTCTCTTGTGTAAGATTTCTCTAGGTTTTTCATATAGACATCTAGTGCTATGTGTTTTCCTCTTTTTTAAAAAAAAATTTAATATATATTTTGTTTTATTTTATGTGAATTGGTGTTTTGCCTGCATGTATAACTGTGTAAGGGTGTCAGATGTTGGAATTACAGACAGTTGTTAGCTGCCATGTGGATCTGGGAATCAAACTCAGGTCCTCCGGAAGAACAGTCAGTGCTCTTAACCACTGAACCATCTCTCCAGCCCCACGTTTTCCTCTTAAGACTATTTACATTGTGTCCCATAAGTTTGGGCATGTTTTGGGGTGGGTACTGCTCACCTCTTAGTTGGCTGTGTATCGAGAGGCTCAGGTGGTTCAGTTGTCGTCGGAGTGTCGAAAATGTATAGATGGAACTTCAAGTTTGTTGCAAAGTCAGAGCTGGGAGCAAACCTTTTCTCAGCAGCATTTCAACTTATTTCCTCTGCATCTGCTGGCATCTATCTCTCTGGCTTCTCTGGGCATCTCTCTCTCTTTCTTTTAAAGTTAGTAATATCTTTTAGGCCTATCTTGAAGCAACCTTGTGTACACTTAAGTGTGTGATTATTAATGCATATGTAATTTAAAAATCTAATAGACAATTTTAGAATTGGTCTCCAAGTCAGTCTTTGAAAATGCATATTGTCAGTCATTGTAAGTTACTTTCTATCCTAGAACAGTATCTATTTTCCTGTCTTAATGGTTAGGATCCTAGGAGACACTATAAGTAACAGCATCTTTTCCAAATTAAGGAGAAAGTTTTGGTCCAGGAATGTAGATGTGTCCCTGAATTTCCAGAAAGAGCTAGTCCCAGCACTGTGGGATGACTCTACTCTGATCAGAAGTGATCAGGAGGCAATGAATAAGAAAGATTCAGTTGATGCATCTAGTGGTAAACTTTGCCACTGTCTTTATTATGACTAAAACCAACCTAAAAAACATCTCCACTGTTAACTAACACTGCCACTTAAAGTCTGTTGACTCTGGAAATACCACACACTGTATTTTTTGAGATAGGTTTTAATATGCACTCTCTCCATAGCCTAGGCTAGTCCCAAATTCAATCCTCTTCCTCTGGCCACCTGAGTGTTAGGATTTTACTGCTCCTGACTTAAACTTCCCTTTTGTCACCATTGGACAAACTGAGTGGATGCTCTATGTTCTGCCAATCTGTCCCCATGTGTGATCAGAGCTGTATGAATGGATACATTGAGTAGTGGACCAAATAACCTGAGACCCAATTTGTAAGATTATTTATAAGGTACACTTTTACTTTCTACCCTGAAAGAACTAGTCCACATCATTGTATTCCTGAAAGTATCAGAAAGGTGATCTGCTCTGGGATGATTGTACGCTATAAAGATTTGTCACTCGAATTGATTTAATAAAATGCTGATTGGCCCATAGGCATGCAAGAAGTATAGGTGGGACAACCAGATAAGGAGAATTCTGGGAAGAGGAAGGATAGAGTTAGCAGTCACCAGCTAGAAGCAAGATGAGAATACAGTACTGATAAAGGGTACTAAGCCACTGGCTAAATAGATATAAGAATTAAATGTAACAGCTAGTTTGTAATAAGCCTGAGCTAATGGCCAAGCTTTTATAAGTAATATTATTTAGGCTCTGAGTCTATTATTTGGGAAGCAGCTGCTGGGTATTTGGGACTTGTGGGGCAGGACACAGAAATTTCCACCTACAGTAATCCGTGATCAGCTTATATTTAGAAAGCCACATAGAAAGCAAAAGATACCTTTCATATTTTTAAAAGAATTCTATTTCAGTCATCATTGAGGTCAGCAGAGAGATTTCATTATGAAACATCCAAGTGATACTTATCTAAACAAATTTTAGTTTGCTCTAAAAGCATGTAAATGGAGAAAATTTTAATACAAGCAAGTAGATGCTTTATATACACATAAATACCTAATACTATATTTATCTGTACCTGGCACCTGGAACAAGAGCCTCACAGTTGAACAGGTGATAGGCAGTATTCTGAAGCACATACATTTTACTTTATCTCTTAATTATTGTTACGTCAGTGTACTGAGTAATCATGGAAACCTAGCATAGGAACTTGTAGGAAATCTGAGCTTCAGTATCACAGTCTCTCATTTCTGTTTCAGTGCCTGGACCTGCTGTGTATCTTTAGAGCAGACTGCTTTCAGGACCAGTGTCCTGCTGCTGGTCCACTCCTTCCTTCAACTTCCTTTCCCTCTTTTCTTCCTCCTCCTCCTCCTCATTTCAGTCTCCAGAGCTCAGGATAGCAGACACACACTAGCTACCACAACCGACCAACCTTTTATTTTCAGATATTTTTTGTGGGTTTTCTTTTTTGTTTTTTAACTATTCAGGACCCAAGGTTTTTCATCAGAGCAGCCTCTAGCTTTCTTTACAGCCCCACTGTTTACTCAAAGGGACTTTAATTTTTTCAGGATAGAAATCCCTTCTTCTAAATGGTCCACAGAATCAACTAGCCAGGGCTCATAGGGGCTCACGGAAACTGAGCCAACAGTCAGGGAGCCTGCAGGGGACTGACCTAGGTCCTTTGCATATGTGTTGTGTTTGTGTAGCTTGGTGTTCTTATGGGACTCCTAGCAGTGAGCAGGGGTATCTCTGGCTCATCTGCCTGTTTTTGAAACCATTTTCTTCGTCCTGCACTGCCTCTTCCAGCCTTGATGCGTGGGAAGTGCCTCGGCTTGTTGTAACTTGATATGCTGTGTTTGGTTGGTACCCCCCCTTCTAGAAGGAAGCTGAGGAGTGGATCTGGGGGAGAGTGGAGGTGTGTGTGTGTGTGTGTGTGTAAAGGAGTGAGGGGAAGTTGCTGTCAAGATATAATATATGAGAGAATAATAATAATGATACACCTCTAAAAAAATCGTTCTACATATTACAATTTTGTGTGTTGATATTTAGCCTACTCTCTTTTTCTTAGCCTCTTTATAAAGGCACAATTAAGTGAAGAGATGAATATACATCTTTGTATATTGTAAATGATTTCCAGGCCTGTTTGGGCCAGAGGTCTGACCTTGCCCTCAGCGGCTTTTATCCCCCAAAGAAATGAATCAGACGCTTATATTAATTTCATACTGTTTGGCTTATGTTTCAGGTTTAATTGCTAGCTATCTCATTAATCTTAATTCGACCCATTTCTAGTAATCTTCTTGCTACCCTTAGCTCACCTTACATGTTTCTTCAGAGACTGGGTGGAGTCTGACTGACCCCGCCCTCTTGCTGCCTGTCTCTACTCTGATTCCTCCACCCACTTCTACAGTGCTCCTCACAGACTAAAACAGCTCTTTATTTACAGAATCGCATACAGAGAACAGTCCTGCCACATTTGTAGTCAGAGGTTCTTCTGTTCTGCCTAGCGGTCTGGACAAATCATTGACTTGGAGGCTTAATATTATAGTAACTGCTGGGCCAGTAGTACACCTAGCTCTTACACTTAAATTAACCCATAATTCTTATCTATGTTTGGCTACGTGACTTGATACCTTTGCTCAGTAGTGCAGCATTCTCATCTTGCTTCCACTGCCTCTGGCTGAAGTATTTTAGCCTGCCTTTCCCCTTCCCAGAATCATCCTAGTCTGGTAGCCTTTTCTCTACTTCCTGCCTGGCTACTGACCAATCAGAGTTTCATTAAATCAGTATGGGTAAGAAATTCTTACAGTGTATAAGATCATTATCCCACACATCTTGGTTAAGTCTCTGTCAGTTAATGTGTTACCTCCGTTATCATTTGTGTGGCTGCTGAGTCAGTATTTATCTTTCCTGTGAGAATCTCAGAATATTAATGTTTATCTCAGCACAGTTTCTGTTTCTGTAACAGAATACCTGAGGCTGGGTAAGTTATAAAGAGGCTTACAGTTTTGGAGACTGGACAGCTTCTGCTAAAGACCTCTTCATGTACCCTACATGGCAGAGGACAGGAGGATGTGAACAAAGAGAGGAGGGAACCAAAGCACTTTCCTGGAAACCATAGTCATCCTTTTAGATGGCAGGTTCTCCATAGCCAAATACTTCTTAAAGGCCCACCCTCTTTCTGGGGACTATACCTTAATACAAGTTTTAGTGGAGCCAATTATGTTTACACCATACTCGCATTCTCACACCTGGAACTATATCTTCTTGCAGAGTGTGTGTGTGTGTGTGTGTGTGTGTGGTGGTGAGGGGGTCTTTGTAGGTTCTTTCAAATCTGCCTCAAGAGTGCTTATCCTGTTGGATGAGTCCCAACTGTTATAGTGATGCCATGGGAACCCTCCTAGTATACTCAAGCATATGCAGGAAATTATAGCACACTTGCTGTTCATGAGCCATACATAGATGATGGCTTCGTTACTAAATACCACTTTCTGCCTTATTGTTGAGGGTGTGGAGATTAAGAAAGGGAGGGAGGTTGCTGTTAACTAAACATTAAATTCAGTGTTGCTAAGTTTGAGCTGTTTGGTCCTTTTCCCATTCTTAGATCTTAAAGTGCAGCTTGTTTACTTGTTTAGGGTTTGTTGAGAACTCTGGGCATTGGTCTAGGGAGGAGACTTTGCAAGAGTTCACATTATTTAGATAAAACAGTCAGCTCTTTATTTACAGAATCGCATACAGTAAGAAGCATTTGCTGATGGTTTTCCTGTGTTGCATACAAGTTGAGCAAAGGCGATAGAATTCCTTAGTCAGATGCCACTGATTAATATTTATTGGTTGTTGCTTCTTGGTTGTTGCTCTTAATGTATTGGTAGGTATCAGTTAACTTTCCAGATGTCCTTTCAGTAACTGTTGAAAATTGAAAATTTGGTTTTTAATGTAGATTTTACTACGTAACACTGTAGGATACTTTTACAGTATTCTAAATGACTATCAGTGCCTTTGAATGCCTGCCTTCAGCGAGACAGCTCCTTTATCTCATACAAGAATGAACAGACCCATAGAGAATTGTGGTCACCCAAGTTTGAATATTTTCCCATGTTTCTTCTAAAAATAATTTATTGCACATAAATATTAATAAAATACATACATTTGTTCATTCGTTTTTATAACTACATAGCCATCTATAGCAGTGTATTGTCTTTGAAAGACCCCTTTCCTCAGAGACCCCGTGGCAGTGCAGAGTACATTGTGATGGCTTGTGTAAGAAGTTTCTGGCCTGTCCGTTTTGACAATAGCTGGTCTCAAGTCCATCACCACCCGGGCCATGGTGAGTCATGGTGAGTCTTTCCTAGGTCCCAGAGGCTCTCAGCTGCGCCTTCCTAGGCCCTGCCCCTCACCCTGTGCTCTGTCACCGTGGTTTCCTTCTGGGCTCAGTTCTGCCTGTGACACTTTCAATGTTTACTTTTTATGTCCATAAATTACATTTTATGTCCTTACAATATATTTTCCTATATATGTTTGTGAATATATAATTGCAACCTACTTAGCTCTAGTTTTTTGTTTAGCTATTTACTTTTTCCCTGATTTTTTTTTTCTTGCTTCTGAGAATTGTCATGCTTTTTTGAGCTTGGGGGGATGTTGCTGCTAAGGTTTTAAGTTACTATGATAGATATTTGCTTGATGCTCACTCTGCACGCCTTATTTTTGTAAGGCCTTAGTATTGGGCCATCTAAACAACATGATCTCCATGTGGATGCTGAGAACAACAGACTCATTGTTCTCTTCTTTTTATAGAGGAGCCCTAGAAAGCGGGTTGGATAGTGTTCTCTGTTGATAGGTGGTGTCAATACTATTGATGTATACTCTTCACACTGTGATCCTCACAGCCATACTCTTTGCTGGCTACTTAAGCCAGCCTCTATCCATTTGTGAGAATCTTGCCCACCTCCACTCTGGTTTTGTATGTCTTTAACTTAATTCCTCCTTAATTTATTAGTTCTTTGCACAAATATTTACTGAGCACCTATTACATAGTAGGTTCCGAGTCAGACATCAAACTAATACATGGCATGGTAAGGAGATAACTTTCTGTGTTTTCTAAATGAATAGACACAAAGAGAATTGTGGGCACCTGATTGTGATCACTCTCAGTCCCCATGCTCAGCACAGACCCTCTTTGCCTATAACCAAAGTTTTTCAGTTGGTTCCTTGCCTCAGCCCCTGTCTTCCTGCCTTGTTCTGTAGCTGGAAACAATAGCAGACAAACAGTCCAATGTGATAGGTGTTATGGTGGGAGCCGCTGAGATTTTCTGGAATAAGATAAACCAAAGTTGAGCCTTTTGAAGGTTTAGGAAATGGGTTGGGAAGACAGCATGCTCAGATGGTTAGAGCCCTTCCTGTTGTCTCCAAAGCCCAGGGTTTGATCTGGTTGTGATGGCCCACACATGCCATTCAAGCACTCAGGAGAGGTGACAGTTATTGGATCTGAAGTTCGATGTCATCCTTGGCCATAACCTGAGTTCCATGCAAGCTTAAGCTACATGAGACCTGCTTTATAAGAAAAGACACACGTTAAATGAAGATGGAGAAAAACGTCCGAGAATGTAGTACATTGCAGAAATTTCAGGGGAAGAGAACACATCACCATCATGTTGAGTGATATCCACTACATTACTAAATTGTCACTTGCTGTTGAAGCTCACCAGGAAGTTGGCTTTGGAAATGGAATTCCTGACAGCATCACTTCAGATTGAAGTATGTTTGTCTCAAAAGTGATGGAATTCCCTGTGAGGGGAAAGGGAGCGGCTAGTGTAGAAAGCGGTTTCTGGCTGGCTTAGTCACAGACCACCTAGCCCCACAGTCTGGATCTGCCCGCTGCCTCTTATCTGGACCAGCAATCCCAAAGTCCCAAAGAAATACACAGGTGCTTATATTAATTTTGTCCTGCTTGGCCTATGGCTTAGGCACATTGCTAGCTAGCTCTTTCATCTTAATTCAACCCATTTCCATTAATCTGTCTGCCATGTGACCCGTGGCTCACCTATTTCATTATATATTGCTTCTTGGGCAGTTGGAAGGTGTCTCCATCCGACTCTGTCCTCCTTCTCCTACCTATGCTGTGATTTCCCTCCTACTTCTATGGTGCCTGCCATGGCCAAAACAGTCCCTTTATTTCACAGCACACAGAAAGACATTCCCACATCAAGCTAGAGTAGAAACATTTCTGACAGGTGGTGTTGTTTATCTCATGACATAAAAAGGTCTGCAGTGGGAGTCCAGCCAGGGAAAGCTCAGCCAGGACCCCTGCTCCCTCCCTCCGTGACTCTCCCAGGTCATTTCTGGGTGCTTGTAAGCCCCAACTTGACGATGTTCCTTTTGTTAGCTCTCTCAATCCGTCTCCTCCAGTTGTCTCTGCTGGGTGCTGCACACTCCTCATTGGTGGTTTGCTCTTTTCTGCCTGCTATGTCTTCCATTTTTGGTTACTGAAACAATAAATTCAAAACCAAAAGTACTGTTGTCATAGATCATTCTCCAGATTATATAGAACAGTTTGCTATAGTGAATAACACCTATTTTCACTAAAATGAAAGGGTGAAGTAGGAAATAGACATGGCTGGAGTGGCCACATGGAGGCTGTGAGCACTGAGAAGCCAATTATGGAGATCAGTGAAGCAGGTTTGTTCCCTGACTCCGAGGCCACTTGAACCAGAGTTGTACCAGTCTGGATGAGGAGGAAGTGTTGCTGGGGTCAAGAACAAGCTAGTTGATTTCATGGAGATGGATGAGAGGTGGGCTGGACAGTGCTGGGGGCCCACACACTGTAGTGGTCAGCCTAGACAGCAAGGTCACATTCTCTACCACAGAGGCAGGAAAGACGGCAAGTACAAGTGTAGACATGAAGGTTGTTCAGGTTATGGTGTCTGGTCCAGCTGTGGATACCTAGACTTTAGTTGTGTTTGAATCTCTGGAGAAGAAAGAACAAGTTGAGGAAGTTTGGCTGTAATCCCAGCACTCAGGAGACCGCAATATAGTCTGTCTCTCTTGATAGATGATTTGGAATGTAAAAAGCCCTAGGAGTCTGTGAAATTATCCATCAGGCCAGGTAATCTGAGAGGGAATAGTGTGTGGCAGGACACTGACCAGAGGACAGTGGCCACAGTGAGTCACTAAGAGCATTGCCTATCCTACAGTGAGGATCCCTATCTTTTTCAAGCTTGCTGCATTTTTGATCATTTTATACCATTGATAAAATATCACTTCTTTTATCTCATCTTCCTATTTCTGAGTTTGGGCATTCCTTATTTTTAGCCAGAGGAATTCAGTTTTTGTCACATTTGAGAATTTTTTTTAAGCAGAGCAGTGACTACAGTTGGAGTCACCATATCAGGTGTGATGTGAAGTGATCCCTCACCTCAGCAGCTCTGCAAGAGACTCCTGGATACAGTGTGAGGCCATCGCCTGCTGCAGCAGTTCCCAGGAAGGCTGGTGGAGAAATTCTTGCTCTGTACTTGTGTAGGATTTAAAGTCTTCCTAGAATGATTATCAGTGGGAATTTTATACTCTGTGTGTGGAGACACTTAAGAAGAGTAGAACATAATAGTTCAGAGACAATAGAGAAAAGAAAGTAATACAATCTAATAATTCAAAACATATGAGAAATACAGACTGTCATTATCACCTTATATTGGAAGACTAGTTATTGCTTACAGTTAATATTACCCAGCAATCCTTGTGTAAGATATGTTTATCCTAATATAAGTCTGCTCAAAAGGACATGGAAGATACAGAGAAATTTCATGAAAGCAGAGAGGAATGTGAAAGGTATCACTCTGAATCTCACTGTATCAAGTTTTGTTTCTTTTAATAGTTATAAGGATTTCTTTTGTTGGTTTATTACAAAAGGAATTTTGGGTTCAGACCCTGAATTTTAAATTAGTAGAAGTAGGCCTGCCTACATACATGTTTATTATTCAAAATAGGAACCAAGCCAGTCAACACATTTCTTCCAATGGGAAATAAGTTTGAATATTTCTGTAGCATAAAAATCCACACTTGGGAATTTGAGATATTCTTGTAGAGCATTTTCTGCTTTCTGATGTTTTTAGAAGTGTTTCCCACTGAACACAAAGTAAATGTATGTGTAGCAATCTTATTTGCATTATCACCCTTGATAAGTCATGCTTATGATTTTTATCTTCTTCATAGTTATTGTTAACTTATCAGCATTTTAAATTCATTTTACTGTTTTTCTTGGTAAATACAAAATAAATAAAGAAGAAGGAAAAAAAAGTGTTTTCCTTAGAGAGAGTTGTCAAGAAGCTTGAGGAAGTAGTTGGCTGACAGAGGGTAAGTGAATGTTGTGGATGATACAAAACTTTGTAGCTGGTATGTTCAAATTATGAAGTATTGATTTATAGTGTGTGGTCAGGGTCAGAGTGGAAAGAATCAGCCTTTCTGTTGACTAGTCCTGTATAAAGTTGCTCTGTATATGTATGTGTGTGGTGTCTGTGTGTGTGTGTGTGTGTGTGTGTGTGTGTGTCCTGATGCCTTGCTAAGCCTACTTTTCAGATTCAGAACTCAGTGGTGGAGCCCATCATTAAAGCCATGACTAGTCTTGCTGCAGTTCTGCTGAGAAAGGTTTTGCAGTTTCTTCTTGGTCTCATCACTGAGCTGAATGACTGTCACCTTCCAATGAAGAAATGCCTTATTACTATTATTACTAGGCTGAATTAAAGAAGATGGCATTTCAACACTCGGCTTTCTGATGTTTTCCCAGCTCATGAGTCTGTTGCCAAGCTTTTCACAGTTCCGTTTGCTTCTATTGTTAGCTTTGTTGGCAACTTCTTTAGCTCTAAGAGAATCAGTGGCGACAGTTGCTCTCAGTTGGTCACTGTCAACTTCTGACGGCAGCCACTGCACTTCTTCTCTTTCCTAAACTTCCCTGCCGCCAGGGCACTCATTGCGTGTTTAAGTGCAGTCCTGGCCAGTTGTTGATGACTGAGAGCTGTCTCCACTGCTTTCTAGCCCTTTAGCAATTAGATAAGAAAATTTTTTGAATTTATTACATTTTTTTGTCTAACATTTTCACCACAGATAAAGTAAATATGAAATAAACAGCAAGTGGTAAGTAGGGAAGAAAAAACAAAGTGAGAAGTTAAGTGGAGACTAGCACGACCCCATTTATTAAGAGTGTGCTCTATGGGGCTGGAGAGATCATTTGGCTCAGTGGTTAAGAGCACTAGCTGTTCTTCCAGAGGACCTGGATTCAATTTGCAGCATCCACATGGCAGCTGACAACTGTCTGTGACTCCAGTTCCATGGCCTTTGACACCTTCACAAAGATACTATATGAAGGCATATATAAAGACAAAAACACCAATGCATATATAAAAATACATACATAAATTATAAAAGAGTGTTTCTAATAGCAAATAGCAGATTTCAGTTGTGAAAAATTGCAGTTATTTTTCCCCAGCCTAAGAGAAGAAGCTCTACTTTTATGTTATTCATTATCAGGAGTCAGAGGAGACCCTGAAGCATGAGAGAGTTGTGTGTGTCTATAATCCATGAGGTAGAATTTTCATAACCTATTTAAATGCTGATTTATGGTTCTGGTACCAACTGTTAACTGATACTTTAGTGAAACTGGTGTCTAAAGTATCACTTGTTCATGTCATATTTATTATTGCAGCCACCAATGAGCTAGTCTGACACCCATTTAATTTTCTTTTACAACTCAGTGTTCTTACGATGTATTAAGGTAAGGAATGAATTTGTTGACAAGTAGGTATAATTTTATATCCATATAATCAAAGTGGATAGAACTGGCTGTGTGGGAAGCTGGCTGGAGAGTTGTTACTGGGATTATTGAAGGAAAACAGGTATGACTATGACATTACAGGATAAAGTGCTTAGGCTTCTTACTGGGTCAGACTAGAACAAAGTTTTGATTTGTAGCCTGAGATGGCTTTGAACTCATGATCTTCTGTTTCCAGGGAGCTGGAATCATAGGCTTGCATTACCATGCCCCATGCTAGGTCTCTGTTAATTCTAAGAATCATTAATTTTTCTAAGCATCATCAGCCATATTTGATTCCTTTATAATGGGTTTGAAATTCTATTCTAATTTAAAAATACTCATGTTCATATAACAGGGTTTAGTATTATAGATAAATAGGGCACATGTTATTACAGTGCTTTCAGCTACAGCTACCGATCGAGCAGCTGGAAACCTTTACCAGCTCGTGTACACAGCTACTCTTTTTTTTTTTTTTTGCCTGGAACTGGAACTACAGACAGTTGTTAGCTGCCATGTGGGTGCTGGGAATCGAACCCGGGTCCTCTGGAAGAGCAGACGGTGCTCTTAATCACTGAGCCATCTCTCCAGCCCCGTACACAGCTACTCTTAACCAGAGTGGGCTTCAGCTCATGTACACAGGACTTTGGGTGTGCTTGACTTAGTGTTTCGGGACATACTCAGCTCAAGTTCTCTCTATGTTCTGCCATTCACAATCAACTAGCTTCACCTTAAGGCGAGTTTCTCCAACCGTAGTAGATGGCTGTCAGAAGCATTCAGCATAGACTTGGCCTTGTGTCAGGAAGAGGAATGGAAGAGAAGCTTCTCGTTTTCTCTCTAAGGATGAAGAGAATGTTTCCCATGGGTAGCAGCTCTCATTTCAGGAGCCTTGTGAAATAGGCTTTTGCTAGCCTGATGTACTCAGGGAGCAGGGATGTTGGCATTCCAGAGATACATGGTAAATAGAAAGAGCATATGGAAGAAAATTAGAGTTGGGAAGGAAGGAAAGAAGGAAGGAAGGGTGGGTCAGTATGCCAGTATATAACTCTCCATTGTAATTCTTGTGTCACAGTACTACATTTTGACATTTTATAAAGATATGTGAGTATGTATGTGTGTATGTATGTTCATGTGTCGGCACACTTGCCACACCATACATGTGGAGTTCAGAGAGAAACTGTAGCCTTGTTTCTGTCCTTTGTCTTTCCATGGGCTCTGGGGATGGAGCTCTGCCTGTGAGGCTTAGCAAGTAGCTTTACCTACTGATGGATATCATAAGCCCTTGTTTGGACACTTTGGCCATTCGAGAGTTAGAACTGTTTTGCTAAAGCCATTTATATTATTGAGTTTATCCCAGAACTTGGGAGACAGAGGCAGGAGGATCTCTGTGAGTTTGAGGCCAGCCTGGTCTACATAGCAAGTTCCATGGTAACAGAGTACGAACCTATCTCAGTTAATTAATTAGTTAATTAATGATTATTGGTGTGTTTTATCTTCTTTAAGTAACATTTCAGTTTAAGAATAAGAGTAGAGCCAAATTCCAAAATAGCTGTCTTTTTAGACACAGTAGAATAAAGAATAAATAAGTAAAAATATCAGAAACTTACCAACTGCAGATTCAGCAAAGAAAACAGCTATTGATCAGTGGGAGAAATAGCCTTCAAGAATTTAGAGGGCCTGTTTTAGAGAAATTCTTAGCCTGATATGTGCAGAGGCTCTGTGTCATGAGCACAACATCAAAAACACGTAGACATGTGTGTCTTTCCTCAGTTTTAAATTTTATTTTATAACAAATTCATAAGTGACCTAAGTTTCCTGGGCTGCGGTTTACCCAGTTCCTATTTACCTCTTCAAATCACTGGGACTCTGACCAGTCAGCCTTTTCAGGAAGCTTTATCCAGAAGTCTAATTCACATGCTCAATGGAGGTGGAGAGTTGTTTTAAATTGGGTTTAGGCAAAAAGTGTAATAGGCTGATATTACACAAATTCTACTTGGTATTGTAAGAAAAATCTGGAGCCAGATGTAGGGAAGAGCTGAAAGATCAGAGATAGAGGAATAAGCCACAGCTATTTCTCAGCTAGCCACTCCTCAGGATCCTCAGAATGAATGCCTGACTCATCCAAAAGGGAAAAGTCAAACCCTGTCTCCTTCCCCTTATAAATCTTTCTCTGCTCAGCAATATCACTTTCTGGTTCAAACTTCCTAGTGCTGGATTAAAGGTGTTTGTCACCACTCCCTAACCTCTATAGCTAACTCTGTGTGACTGGCTGTTCTCTGATCTTCAGGCAAGCTTTATTAGATACACAATATATCATCACAGGCTGAAGTGGGGAAAGGCAGCCAAGGTGGTCTATTGAGATTCTCTGTGTGGAGTCCTTCCCCAAAGTGTGGAACAAGACTCTACTGAAGCAAGAGGCATAGTATGTGCTGCCCTGTTCTCACTTCATTCAGTTGTTCTGATAGACACTGTGATCAAAGCAACTTAGTGGATGAGAGGGTTTATTTCACCCACAGGGCACACTCCATCTTTGAGGAGTCCAGCCAGGGACTGGAAGCGGAAGCCGTGGGGGAATGGCTGCTGCTTCTGGCTTCCTCAGGCTCATGCACCGCTAACTTTCTTAGCCAACCCAGGACCACTTGCCCTGGGATTGATGCTGATGCCACCATGGTGGGGTCATCTAGAGTTACGGGAAAGGATTCTTTTTCTCTGGTGATTTAAAGCAGGAAAAGTAAAGTCTCTTAAAAAAAGTAAAAGTACTTAACCAAATTGCATTGAAAGCAGCAGCACACAGGAAAATTCAGAGACAACCCCCCAAAGGAGATGGTGAGGAATCCTGGCCTGGGACCCACGTTTGTCTGGCGGAGCCAAAATTTTTGTGTGTTTAGGTGTAGAATGGGTTCCTCTTCTCTCTCAGAACTGGGGAGGGGAAGGGGGTGGGGTTAACCCTGACTGTCCTGGAACTCACTATGCAGATGAGGCCTGTCCTCTAGCTCACAGAGATCTGCCTGCCTTCTGCCTCCCAAGTGCTGGGATGCACCTGGTTGTCTGGACACTAAAAATAAAATCTTAAAAACAACAATAAAATGACTTAAATTTTAGAAAGCACAAACTCAAAAGTGATATAATCAAGTAACAAAATGACTTGAAAGGAGAAACACAGGGCCAAGGAAGTACATGGAAGACCATCTTGCAGGTCCAGCAAGTAAGTCTGAAGCAGCTAGAACAAAATACTCACCCCTCCCAATTAATAGAGCTCAGACATGGCATGTGCAGTCAGGCACAAGGGCAGGGTGTAGGAAACCAGTGGAGAACAAGACAGGTGACAGCATTCTAGTGGCCAGAGGGATGGAGGGGATCATCCAGTCTTTTTGTTCAAGTTTCTCTTGCAATTGTGTTTTGAGTGGTAAAGAAATGATTGTTTCAAGCATCATTCATTTGGAAATATGCAAGCATTAACAGGTTATGGGAAACGATGTTCACCTGCTTTTTTGAAGAATACCAGTGAGATAAAGGGTTTATTTATAGCCAGAGAGCAGAAAAATCCCCTTCAAAGCAGTTTTTTTCCTAGCATCACTGTTCAGAACTCCCCTCCCCAAGCTGGCATGTTTTATAAGGACTCTGCTGCTTCTTATACAGCTCAGGACTAGAAGGGGGAAAATGTTGTTCTTTGAAATGTCTGTGTTTAATTATTTGCCCCTGCTACCCTCTTTTTGAAGACTCCCAAGTAAGTCTGGGTGATAGGTTAACATACAAGAACAAGGAGATCCAGTACAGTTTACTGCCATCAACTGGAAATTGAACTTCCATTATATGCAAGGCAGCAAGTATAGCTTAGAATCTTTATTGTGTATATTGCTGTAGGAGGACCAAGAGCAGAAGTGAAATGGGTTTCGGGAATGGACTTGTCATGAATTATTCATTAACTAGCTCATTCCTTGGAAATCAGTTGGAGGAAGTAGTTAGTTCAGTTTGATCGCAGGAGTGTAGCTCTGCAGTCCAGCAGCAGAACAGTGTGGTTCTGCGGGCTGCGCTGCGGGGCAGCTGCAGCAGACACAGCTTGTCCCCTGCACGGGCACCATGCTGCCCAGGAGAACTGCACTGAGGACACGCTCATGCGTTCCTGTTGGAAGATGAAGCTGCAGGTAGGAGACGTATCCTGCCAGCACTGCTCCGGAATCTCAGAGTTGCTTAAGGGTCCTTCCTTGGAAGCCTCAACATTAGTCTTGCTGTTCATCTTGCCAGAGATGGACATTGTTTCTAATAGGATTTGCTCTAATAGAATAGATCCCTTGCATTTGTCAAACATACTCCTAAGAAAATAAACATTTAAATGTCATGTCTCAATTTTTAATACCATCCTTTGATGTAAAAAATATTTTTATTAATTTATATTGACCATTTTGAATTGTGGAGTTTGGCTTTGAAAAATCTTGAGAAAAAATTCTAGTATTTGAATCATTGAAGCTATAGACTCTTTTCTAGAGGAGGTATTGTTTGCAGAAGCCATCCTCTGTGTCTGTGGGAGCATTTGGAAAAATAGAAGATGAAACAATGGGTCCTTGTTCCGTTTGTTGGTATCATTCACCATGTGTGCACGCGAGCTATTGTGTGTATGTGTGTGCACATATGCACTTGCAAACTAGACATGTAATTTCATTTGACAGGGCTTTTTCTGATGATGCCTTTTGCTTTGTCTGTTGTTTTTTTTTATAGATGATATCTTTGTTTGCTGACACTGTGAGATGCTCCCAAACTGTGGGTCATAGAATTACACAAAAGTAATGGGGACCAAATCTGATAACACTTTATTTTTATTTTTATTTTTTGAGACAGGATCTTGCTACACTAGGCTTAGCTGATGATCCCCCTGACTCACCTTCCCAGATACTGTGATTATAGTCCTGGGCCATCCTGCTCCCTTTCCTGCTCCATCTTATTAAGCTCTAAGAATGTGAGTGTCTGTGTTTTATTTGCCACCCCATTCTTTTTCTTTTTTTTTTTAAACACTTTTATTTATTTATTTATTTGTCTTGGTGTTTGCCTGGAACTGGAACTACAGACAGTTGTTAGCTGCCATGTGGGTGCTGGGAATTGAACCAGGGTCCTCTGGAAGAGCAGACGGTGCTCTTAACCGCTGAGCCATCTCTCCAGCCCCTGCCACCCCATTCTTAAGAGCCAATATTGCATAAATTCTATTTGGTATTATAATAAAAACCCAGAGCTAGACCTTGGGAAAACACTGAAATATGAGAGAGAGAGTGAGAAACAGACTGCAACCACTTCTTACCCAGCCAGCTCCTCAGGCCCGTCTCCATTAATACTCTAGCCCCAAGCTTCTCGTCCTTTGTTGGCCGAGAAAGGACATACCAGGGGAGGCTGAACTCCTTCATTTTCTCCCTCCACCCAGCTATCTTACTTCCTGATTCAACTTTCCTAGAGTTAGGATTAAAGGTGTGTGCCACCACTGCATGGCTGTTAGGCCTTGAACTCACAGAGATGCAGAAGGATCTCTGTCTCCCCAGTGATGGGATTAAATGTGTAGGTCACCTCTGCCTGACCTTCACAGTTTGGCTTTGTGGGTGGCTCTGTCCTCTGATATTCCAGACTATTTTTATTAAATATACATTATATCACCACAGGCCTAGAACAATACCTGGCTTGTAGTAGCTAGTCAATAAGTATGTTTCTAAATGAATGAATTCTTAACTAAGAGTCTAATAATTTTTGTGGTTCATATGCAACTGTAGGAGACGGTACAATTTCAGTAATTTTGTAGCAAGCAAAATCTAACTTATTGATGTAGATTACTTTAGGTTTAAGGTTTTATAGATTTATTTTGTAAGTATTTTTTAAAACACTGAGGTTTTTTAAGATTTATCTTTATGAATATTTGCCTGCATATATGTTATGTGCATCATGTGTGAGCCTGGTGCACATATAGGTCAAAAGAGGGCATCAAATCCACAGGAACTGGAGCTGTAGACAATTGTGGGCTGTCCTGTGAATATGAGTCCTGGTTCTCTGGAAAAGCAACCAGTGCTTTTAACTGCTGAACCAGCTCAACAATCCCAATATATAATTTTTAAGAAACAGAAATGTCTATTCATTTGTTTACATAATGAATAATAAAAATCAGTTATGAATACCAAAGGTCCTTAGTGGAAAATGCATTGGAAAAGATTGAATTCTTCAGTACATTGCTGCTGTAATTATTAGTCTAATTACAACATGTTGTATGTTGCAATTTGAAGAGCAATTTGTCAGTGTGTCATTATGTATTTATTTATGATTTCAGAAGTTTTAAATTTTATATATCTGGTACTTAGTGACATTAAGGGAAGCAATATATTTCACTAAAACACAATATTTTAAGTGGGTTTTGGTGGTGCATGGTTTTAATCCCAGCTCTGAGGGCAGGCTGATCTCTTCTGAGTTTAAAGCCAGCCTGCTCCATATAGTGATACTTCACTTTTTTTTAAAGACACACTGTGTTTAAGGGCTAAGAGTTACCACCAGTGTCATCCCCTTTAATACACCCTTCACCCATTTATAAGGCTCACCTTACAAAAGAGAGAGCTGAGCAGGCTGAAGGGATGCTGAGAGCCAAGTTCAGTTCCTGCCATCTATGTCAAGTGGCTCATAGCTACCTGTAACTTAAGCTCCAAGGACACAGCACACTCTTCTGGGCTCTGAGGGCATGTGTGTGCACATGGCATACACTCACAGACACACATGCATACATATAAGACTATTATTTTTAATAAATTGTAAAAGAAAGAAACAAGTATGAGAGAGTCTAGGTGATTGACTTGTAAAAATATTAAATGTTATGTCTTGTGTTCAGATAGCTCACCTAATGCTGTCACATTGTCACTATTTAAATTTTTTAAAAGAATTTTTAAATAGCAAAGCAGACAACCACCTTACTGTATTAATTTAGATTACACTGCCTTATGATTAATGATGCATTTTGTCTTCAAATAAGTTTACCTTGGTATATGTAGTCTGAAATTTCTGTCCCACCAGGACTCTCAAATATTCAGCAGCTGCTTCCCAAATAATTGACTTGGAGGCTTAATATTAGCAACTGCTGGACCAGTAGTTCAGGCTTGTTACTGATTACTTACAGTTAGCCATGTGGCTCCGTACCTTTTCTTTAATGCAGCATTCTCATCTTCCTCTGGGTCTGGCTGGCATTTCCTGCTCTGCTTTTCCTCTTCCCAGAATTCTAGTCTGATTGTCCTGCCTCTACTTCCTGCCTCTACTAGCCAATCACCCTTTTATTAAATCAATACAAGTGAACATTTTTTACAGTGTCCAAGAGCATTATCCCACAGCAAGCATATTTGTTGAATACATTTTATAAGTTATACTCACATTTCTGTTTATAATTGTGTGTGTACACATATTACATTATCAGCTAGCATCCACATAAGGGAAAACATGCATTTTTTTCTTTCTGAATTTGTAAGTTACCACTTACCTATTTTTCTTTCCTTAAATATTTTAAAATTCCAATTAAAGCACAATGTCCATTTATAATCTATAATTCTATTGCTAGGAATTTTCATTTAGCACTCAAAGAAGTGTAGAACTTGAATGTTCCCCCATTTCTTTAATTAGAGTGCTCAGTAGTTGCAAATTGAATGAACAGTTATCAAAAAAACTCAAAAAATAAAAACAGTTGGAATATCAAAGACCTATTTTTGTAAACATCACCTCCTTGAATTGGGTATTGAGACAACCCAGTGCCGGCACCTTAACAAACTGAATAGTGCCAGGGCCAGTGTAGTGGCACGCACCTTTAATTGCCTTTGATCCCAGCACTCAGGAGGAAGAGACAAGAGGGTCTCTATGAGTTAGAGGTTAACCTGGTCTACAAAGAAAATTCCAGAACATCCAGGGCTACATAAAGAGATCCTTTTTCAAAGCAAAACCAAACAAAAAACCCCCAACTGAACAGAGTAAACAAATGCTTTTCACCAAACACTCTGAAAGCAAACCATAAAAGGTAGCCAGCAACTAGAATGTTCAACAGCCATCTCAGAGTAAACCAGGGTTTGGTGAGAACATTAGAAGGAACTCACCAGCCTCCTCATAAGGCAGTATCAGATGGTAGATAGGAAGGCCAATACTGGTACCTGGCTCTGACCTGAATGACTTCTCCATATGCATGACTTGGCCTTGGTGTTTCATATTAAAGGTACCATAATTAGTGATGTGACGGGGTAGTGCGTGGGGAGGGGAGACTAGAGAAGATCAGATATTCTAGAGCCAATTTGGAGTGACTGTGACCCAGAAACACAGATTTATGTTGTCTTAAACACCCTGTTCCAATATGTAACAGTTTCATGAGGTTTTTATAATAACAGAACAAAGAAAATAAATTATGACCCTTTCAAATACATTGGTGGAAGCGTAAGGCAGGCAAGTGACAGCAGAGCAAAGAAACCTCTGCTATAGATGTCAAGCCTGTTCAATGACATAGTTATCTCTGGGTAGGCAAAAGCTATGAATCTGTTCATATATCCCAAAATTAGAGGTCTGGTAGTTAGGGTTAGACTTTGGGACCAGAAAGGACAGGAAGAAACAGATGTGGACCCAAATGGGGAGCTGTGTCCCAGTCACTGCAGACACAGGCAGCACACACATATACAGTCAGGTTTTGAAGCCAGAGAAGCTACAGTCCCACTGCGGTGCCACTCTTCAAGGTCTTCTGGGGAGGCGGAGGGGCTTAGGTTAATATGTGACCTGTACTGTCCAGGTGCTTTGCCTGCTAGATAGGAGTGAGTTTTCCAGGAGCATAAAGCTTGCTTTGTGAGGGAGCAGCTGGAGGGTCTGGAGCAGCTGGAGGGTCTGTGATCTGACAGCCACAGGAATTTTAAGTCACACACAGCAGTGTGCAGTGAGTGACTATAAAGGGCTTTAGATACCCCAAGATAGTTTGGCTCTGGACCTGCAGCAATTCAACCTCCTCATAACCACTGATGTTCTGATCAGATATCAGCCTTTTAGTACCCAGTGTAGCTGGAATTTTTTCTTGGGAGCATGCGATAACAAAATAAAGGGTCCGTCTAGTGACCCCCCAATCTGTCATTGGGTACTGACAGTGAGGTTTCTGTTTTAATGGGAGAAGTGTACATGGTACACTTAGTTAAGCAGTTCTGG
Organism: Sigmodon hispidus; assembly: GCA_004025045.1. NCBI lineage: Eukaryota > Metazoa > Chordata > Mammalia > Rodentia > Cricetidae > Sigmodon > Sigmodon hispidus. The sequence goes on from PVIH01003576.1 coordinate 152,323, forward strand.
TCAAGCAAAGTGGGGCCCATTCGTGACTGAAGTATGAACTTAAAAGGATCTTAAGACAATTGCCATGGCTTTATTTGTATAGTTCCAATATCCTGCTTTTTCCTTGATAAGTTCCCTTAGGGCAAGGATCGTTGTTTTATTTACTTCTGCCCAGATTTCCAATTTTAATACCTAGGAATATACATCTAGCATAGTAGTTTGTACTTACAGGAATAACTTGTTACTAGAAGTATTATAATTGACTGCTTGTTATTTGCATGTTTTCAATCACAACTTAATAATTACTACCTGTTTGGGCTTTCTTGCAGGATGAGAAGACTTTGGGACATTCCATGAGTCATTCAAGCAACATTTCTAAGGTGAAGTGCCACCAAAATATATTATTTTGTATCCTGGGACTTTTGTATTTTTAGACTTCATGTGTATTAAAACTCATTTTTTTAAAAATGTATGTGGGGAGAGAGTTACATGTATGTGCATGTTTCTGTGTGCATGCTAGTGCATGTGTGTACATGTTCCTATGTGCATGCTAGTGCATGTGTGTACATGTTCCTATGTGCATGCTAGTGCATGTGTGTACATGTTCCTATGTGCATGCTAGTGCATGTGTGTACATGTTCCTATGTGCATGCTAGTGCATGTGTGACCTGGAAGACAGAGGTCAGCATCAGGTGTCTTCCTCTATTGCTATCTCAGTCTTTTGTGACCAGATCTGTGTGGTGCTCATTAATTCAGCAAGACTAACTGGGATCCATGCTCGCTTCCTCATGCTAGGTGGCAGGTGCTTTATGACGTGAGCCTCTTCCCAGCCTTCTTTTCCTGATGCATTATTATAGTCCACTCTGGGACCATATAAAGCTGTGGAAGGTGTAATTTTCCAGTGAGGCAACTTTGAGTGTGTGCCAGGGGAGGTGACTTATAGAGAAACTCCATCCCCAGTCCCTCAAATCCTACTTTTCAGACAGAGAAATCTCAGGCACCAGAGTCTATTTCTTCATTAGGAATGTATTTGACTGGAAATGGATTTGTATGACTCAGGTGACAAGCTATGGGAAAGTAAGTAATTCAGAGATGTCTCCAGTCCAGCTCTTCCTGTCTAGTTCACTCTTCCTGCTATGTTGTTGTCATACTGCATGTCATGTGCTCCCACAGTACGTCTGTCCCTCCTGCACTGTGTTCCTGTAGATAGCTTTCTAGAGCATATTGCCTGCCAGGATCTGGCCCAGGAGACAGCAGCTTCCTACTTGGTCTTCCCTACCCCAGCATCACTCTGACCCATTTGCTATTCAGACATGATCATGATCTTGCAAATAACCTGTGGGTTTAAACCTTTTCCCCATGTCTTCTTTATCATGAAGCCAAACAAAATACAGTCCTGACAAGAAGACTTGAACAACACAGTAAAAACCTGCCTGGCTGCCTGGTGCCTCTGGGGTCTTCTGAGATGATTTGCTTGGCTTTGTTTAGATTTTGAGCAGGATCTATCTATCTCACTGTTGGATGTCTATGCCAGCCCTTGAACTAGCATTTCTCTTGCCTTTACTTCCAAAGTGGGGTCATAGGTAACAAACATTGCTGCCCCCAGTGCATGCCTCATTTTCATCTGTAGATGCTATCAGTGTTGTAGTTAAATCACCTTATTTCTGGAAATCCTATTTTGATAGGTTCATCTTTCAGAGATTTCCCAACCTTATAAGGGACTTTTTAAAAGAGAAAATAACAATTCTCTCTGAATTTATTATTTGAGGTGTGTGTGTTTAAAAACCTCTATGCTAAACTAGACCCTGAGAGGAATGTACTCCAATTTAGATATATACAGTATAAGTTAAATGTTGAGTTTACTTTTTCCATCTGCTGAGGAGTGGGGGATCAGTTTTGAAACGTCAGAATTTTGAAGTAGGGGCTTCCAGGTAAAGTGGCAGGTTAGAAACCTCATACATTTGAAATTGATGAGAAAGAATGACCAGGGGAATGCACATGGTGTCTAACTGTTTCAATAGCTGAAGTGGTGAGCTCTCTGCAGGAAAGCAGGCAGGAGCTGGTGCCCAGATATAGTACATGACTTTAGCTGAGGTCAGTAAAAACTGGCAGGAAGTGTCCCCCCCCAACACACACACTGGTTGACTGAACTGACCAGGGAAAGGACACAGCATTGTCAGAGACACTAGGACCAGTGCAGGCTCTGCAACTCAGGCTAAGGAACTTGGAGCAGATTCAGCCCTGGTGTGCATGGTTCCAGCTGAGGTCAGCCGGAGCTGCTAGGTGAGGCCTTATGCTCCCTCCTCCTACATACCAGCATTGCTACACAACAGTCAGAGAGCGAGAAGAGGTGTTGGGGCAGGACCACGGGTTGGGTATACAATGGACAGAGAGAAAGATTAGGGATGAATGTGGGCCTGAAGCACAGAGTCTCCTTGCATGCCTATGGGGACCAAGGATCTGCAAGGGCTTTCACCTTCATCCTTTGCTTCATACCAGTGCTGGAGAGAGACAAGCTGAAGGGATACAATGCATACATTAAACCAAGCATGCTATACCATGAGGAGATATTATCAGGGCCAGTCGACTCTAAAGCTGGAGAATGCCCTCACTGTGCATGTACCGACAGTGTGGGAACCAAGAACTATACAGCTGAACCAAGTGCTGTTTGATACATGAAGCATCAGCGGGAGAGGAGTTGAGAATCCATTCACCAAAGAAGGAAGTATGCACTAATGTGATGATATTTTTACATTTATTTCACTTCACTCTTTACTCTTTTTCTTTGTTTTTATTTTGCTTGTTTTTACTATATGCAAATAACTTTCAATGGTCCTATTTTAGTTTTATATAACTCAGGTTTTATAAATTTTCTGTTTTGTATTCATTCTGTTGTGTACTCTTTACTATTCTTATACACAACCTAAAGATACCTCTCATCCCTACCTCAGTCCCTTATTCTTCATACCCTGTTCTTTTCACTTCTGTGTGTGTGTATGCAGGTGTGCATGTGTGATTGTATGTCTGTCAGTGTGAGCATGCACATGTACCCAGGTACCCACACATGTTTATGTATGCAGAAGCAGAGAGCAGTCTCATTTGTCAGTCCTTACTTCCCTCCCTGTTTGCCTGTGAGCTTTATGGTTCTCCTGTCTCCACCTTCTGCATCTCCATAGGAACAGACATGCACTACTTTATCAGTTCACAGGAGATTCAAACTAGGCTTCTTGAGCAAGTATTGTATAGCACCATCTCTCTAGTTCCTTCACATAACTGTAACCTCCTTTATCTTTAATCTTTAAATTCTGTGGACCCTAACTATGTTTCAGTGTCCCCATTCCAGCCACATTTCCCTCCTCCGTGCTTTTCTCAGTTGACCTAATAATCCCTATCAAAATCCAGGCTATTTTGTTTCTACTCATAACCTTAATAATTAGTACCTTTCTTTTCTGTCTGGTGTTATGTTTTGTTTTGGAGACAAAGTCTATGTAACCCTGGCTGCCCTGGAATTTACTACGTAGACCAGGCTAGATTTGAACTCACAGAGATCTGCCTGCCTCTGCATTCTGAGATTAAAGACATCTACCACATTGTTGGTTTTGCACGTGAGAAGAGATACACACTATCAAGGCCACACAAAGGTTTATTTAAGAGAATTCCCAGGTGGGTACAGAAACAGAAGCAGGACAGCAGGAGATCAGGAGAGAGAGAGAGAGAGAGAGAGAGAGAGAGAGAGAGAGAGAGACCCTGAAACGTGTGTGGTCCCTTTTAAGAGAAGAGGTGTGTACAAGTTTACTAGTCATGTTTAGGGCATGCCTCTGTATGCTTTATGCTGTACAGCGAGGTGCTTCTGTATGCAGTGCCTCACAGTTTATGCAGCCACTCCCAGGGACGTGCCTCCGTTCAAGGTGCATTCCACCTGAGCTGAGTTGGCTCAACTACATGGAGTGCCAGGAATCCTTACACCCATAGTAATTACTATTTTACCATACACTTTAACTACTTTTTTTTTTCTCAATAGTTACTGAAGTTAGGGGCTGGAGAGATGGCTCAGAGGTTAAGAGCACGGACTGTTCTTCCAGAGGACCTGAGTTCAATTCCCAGCAAAACCACATGGTGGCTCACAACCATCTATAATGAGGTCTGGTGCCCTCTTCTGTAAAACTGTATGCATAATAAATAAATAAAATCTTTAAAAACAAACAAACAAGCAAAAAAAAAAAAAAACTAACACACACACAAAAAAAGAGAAGTGATGAATTTTTTTAAACCTCAGTTATAACATGTTTTCATAGTGGACTTATCAAGTAGTTTTGATTCTACACTCTGAGGCAATGTAGGGAATTACTCTTGGTTCCCACAGGAAGTATGTAAACTGGGAATTAGACTAGTGAACTGCTATAATATACTAGATCCACCTGAATCTTGCAAATGCTTCAATTCAAAGAATATAGCTGATAAAAACCTAGTCACAGACAGAATCTCTGATGCACAAGTCGTACTACAGAGATAGATGAAACGGAAAAAATGAAGTAGTGTGTCCCGTCTGATACATTTCCACATTAATGGATTCCAATAAAAGTGAATTAGATGAAATTAGATGACAAAGTATAAAAATATAATGAAATCAATGAGGACAAACTCCTAAATTAAACGAGAACTAGATGAAATAAGGTCAGTACAGAATATAAAAGAAGAATTGAGTAAAACTATAGAAATATGGAAAAATCAAATTGAAATTTAAAAAAATCTTTTAAAAAAGATTTTTTACTGCTCTATGCACACAGTGCTCTGCCTGTGTGTACATGCCTGAATAACAGAAGAGGGCACCAGATCTCATTAGAGATGGTTGTGAGCCACCATAAGGTTGCTGGAAATTGAACTCAGGACTCTGGAAGAGCAGCCGGTGTTCTTAATCTCTGGTGCATTCCAGCCATGAAAATTTAAAAAGGTTTATAAGTGAAAAACTAAGTAGAAACACTCACCTATGGGATGGATTGAGTTAAAATAGAGAATCAGGAATGTTTGTTAAGGTGTATGAATCAGAACATTCACATAATGACAATAAAATAAAATTAAAGTATTAAGTGAAAGATATTATTAGACACTATCAAAAGACTGAAATTATAAGTCATAAAGAGAGAAGAAGAAATCTTCAAGCTAAAGGTAGGAATAGAGTACTTATGTAGTACTTATGTAGAAAATTTTCCACATCCAGGAGAAAATATTTGGATGACTCAGGACATTTAGAGCTCCAAATATACAAGACCAGAAGGAACCTGTCATATCCTGTTACAGTTAGAACACTGAATCTACAGTTAGGACACTGAATCTACAGTTAGAACACTGAACCTACAGTTAGGACACTGAACCTACAGTTAGGACACTGAACCTACAGTTAGGACACTGAA